>JAECUM010024280.1:0-25619 GCA_016617855.1 Megalonaias nervosa
TTATTAATATAAGTACCCAAAAAGCAACTGTATTGTTACTATGAGGCAATATCGATTTCTCATTGTGTATTTTAGGCCAAGATTAACATGTGCCGTAACATAAGTGTAAGGAGTAACACATTGTTCATAAATAAAAGAAATTCGCAAATTAGAGAATGTTCCGCAGATAATGACACATATCTCACACTTAAACACAAATCTCTGTATTCGAATTAGAAATGTCTGATCACAGGCATCTACGTGTTCTTGTTGTGTTTGCTAGTATGTGTTTATATTATCATGCTTCCGTGGACATAGACAGTGAAAGCCAAATTGAAATCCTTAAGACGCGATAATGAGTGGTGCGCAAGTATTTGCAATTACCCCATCAACGAAAATGTGGCTGTTTAGATTTCATGCCTATTTTCCAAGCAGCGCGGATGGACGGACGGAATGAGAGCATGATAATATCTTCGGCGCTTTGGAAAATATCTCGTGGATATGACAATTACAATTATTATGCCAAGCCGCCTACCTAAAATAGATACAAAATCGGCATGATATACATTAAATTAGAGCCGTTCATGCTTAACATTTACATCATATTAGAACTGATAATATCATATAAATGCAAAGCGGTGTGCTCAATAATGCGATGTTTAAAAGACATTATCATAACTGTCAATATATCAATATGCTACTAAGCACCAATATTAGCTTCATCGGTTATCGCTATAATAATAATAATAATAATAATAATAATAATAATAATAATAATAATAATAATAATAATAATAATATAAAATAAACAATAACAGCAACAACAACAGCAAAGTTGTCCTTAAAAGATATCAATGCAGATGGTAATATTTGTGGAAACTGTGCTAACTTACCGACATGTCCGTGCGTTGGATGCAGACACACAGATAATAGTATTGTAACTAAATGCAACATCCGCACGCAGATGCAGGGTTCAACACTGTAACGTTTGTAGTATGGTTTGTACTGAACTTATATTATCAAGCTGTATCAAAGATAAATACTCTTAAGGCAACAAACCGTCATCCTTGTTGGAAATGATTGATCCAGTATAGTGTCAAATGACGAAATACATCGAAATGATTGATCCAGTGTAGTGTCACATGGCGAAATACATCGAAATGATTGATCCAGTGTAGTGTCACATGACGAAATACGTCATATTCAAAGGTATGTGAAGTATTTTCCAACTGTAAACATCGGAGAAAATGTAGCTAACTGTTGTAACTAAATATTATCCATTGGTTAGAAGTGTGACGTAAAAAGGAAGTATAAATTATTATGTTTCGCTACACAATTACTTCTCATTTACACTAACATCAGTGAGCAATGGGAGATGGTCCAGGTGCGATATTACTATATAAATATTTAGATCAACACAGGCCTGGTTATTCTTCAGGGTTCTGTCATAAATACATATGCCAACTGGTGACATAAATGAACGGAAAAAAATCAAGGCCGGCTACTGACACCACGAAAGTACCGCATTTGCACTGTTTGTGCACATGCTATAAAGTACATCAGAAAGATATATAAATTAATAGGCAGTAAATAAGAACATGATATTATTATAAAGACACGAAAACAAACGAACATATAAAATGATCATTTCTCCTAAAAAGGACAACAAGAAAACTTAAGATTGTTTCTTAATTATTGGAAATAAATTTCTATAGGAACCATTTATTCAATACAAGTCCCGTATTGTCCAAACTCATTTAGAGCATGAAACGCAAGACCCAACAAATGCTCCAAAATTTGTAACAAAATCTGCATCATTAACACTGAGCTTAATAGAAAAGAACCAAATCAAAGGCAATCCCGGTCATTTGTTGGTTACAATTAAAACTGTGAAGTGTAATATTACAAACTTTTGTCAGTTTATAATACTGACATACCTTTACAGATGTCACCCCTCAGGGATGTGTTTATATATATATATATATATATATATATACTAACTATATATATATATATATATATATATATATATATATATATATATATATATATATATATATATATATATATATGCAATATATACCCGTCTGGATAATTCTGACTTATCCTTGCCAATGGTACCTGTGTTAATAATGTTCACATATCCTTACCACTGTCACCCATCGGGTTAATTTCGACGTTTCCTTGCCAGGGTTGCCTTGGTGGATAATGTTGACACACCCTTTATCACGGTGATTATACCTAAGAATGGCGAGTGTTATACCCTATTCCAACTTTGAGCATTATGTCGATATTTTTGATTGAAATCTTTAGTGAATACCGAAACTGGTTTCTAATCATCGCTTTATGCAAATTCAGTGTTATGTAGATTTCCTAATTTTGTGAATTTCAGTACTCATTTTTCTGCTCAGTTGCTCGTCAACATAATGTGCACATATCCTCACCACAGTTAGGCATCTGGATAATGTTCATATTTAATTAGCAATAATCTCGATGTACAGTCTTTCTTCACACTTATTAGGGCACTGCACAAGACGATTATGTTTCTTCGGCGTGTTTCATAATACATTTTTGCAGATAATAAATCTGATTTTTGCTAGAAATAAAACCTAATATTATTTATTTTTATGACATAAGTGCTTTTTTTCTTTATTCCTTCGCCCTGAGCACCATGCAAGTACCAATACTTATATTCAGCAGAAGAAAAGTGGGTTAACTATTTCACATCACACGGAGCATTAGACTTTTGCCACAGAACAAATCAAAAGTTTATTACTAGCACAAACTCCATCTTTTTATCCATTAAATGGTGGGATATGTCGTTTTCATTATATTTGTTCACATAAATATCCACTTTAATATTTTACCTCCGTGACCTCTAGGGCCAACATATAACTTCAGACGATAATGGTAAAGAAACGAATAAACACTTACAATCAACTCATCTTCAAAAGATTGTCATGTTCCTTACGTTTAATAACCGAGAAAATGTGGTGATATGATCGCAGGAAAGGATATTGAACACATCTGAAGCTAACTTCACAATCGTATTGGCTCTAAGTACAAATTATTTGTTATTTGTTACAGAGATTAAAACAGAAGACGGAGAAGAAGGAAGGAAGGATGTGACAAAGAAATTTGAAGAATAGGAATGCGTTGAGAATTGCTGATTGAGAAAGTAGACTTTCCATATTCCTTAATACTTAGTTTATGAAAAAAAAGAATGAAAGACAGCAACTCACGTTGAGTTCTGATAACGGAACGATGAATACAGGCACCGACTAACGAAATGGCCCTATTTGCACAGGCTTGATTTGCTTTTAAATAGGAGTTCTGATATGCGGCCTTGCATATCTGCGTATGACGTTAAATATGGGTCTTCTTTATATCTGACGTTGATGAAATCGGTGATAATGATTTCATATAACATCAAATAGTCTCGCTTGTGGAGAACTACGCTTCTATCAACGACGGTGATTGTTGGTATTAGTTTGCTCAAATCAACAATAAGTGGCAAAACTTCCTTAGGGAATGGAATTTAGAACCAAGAGCACAACATTATATTTTAAAATCTTGCCTCAGTATGAACTTATCAATATTTGCATCATGAAAACATTAAACATTCTGAATACGAATAAATGTATTTAAGTACACCCTATATTACTCACCTTTGATTATTCCTTGCATAATAACATCTTCAGTCCACAAAACAATATCCGAATCATGCAAAATATACTATCTGCTATATGTTAAATGTGTAACAAAAAGAATAATATTTATTTGATTGTTAAGTTAGAATGTTCACATTGTCCTTGATTTGCAGGTCGACATTTCTAGTTATTGTCGGTTTGTTTTAACGGCAATTGCAGCACTTAATTTAGCTATATCATGCTGAGGATATGGGATCTCAGTGTCTTTCTCTAGACAAAACAGAGGCTGTCTACACGGACAAGCCAAGAACACACCGAGGCAATCGACACGGGCTGGCCAAACACACGCCGAGGCTGTCGACACGGGCTAGACGAAGAACATTTCAAACCTGCAACCATTGGATTATAGTCAGAGCTTTACCAAAGGAGCTAGCGCGACTCACTGAATTTCTTATAATGTACATTTTTGTACCATAAATTTATAACAAAATTAGTCAAAGTCCAATCCATTTCAGAGGATCAAATATGTGGGTGCCCCAAAAAGGAACTCATTATACTATGTTTGCGTTGTATTGTTATAATTCCAGTTGTAGAAGGAATCTTTGCTATGGCTAACAATAACAAATTTTGAAAGAAGGAAGAGGTCATAATTGTTACAGACTGAAAACGTTGAATGATACCTGAATTTGAATTATAAAAAATTTACGTAGCATTTTGCTGTCATGAACCAAATGTGCTAGTATTAGTAATGGAAGTAGAAAAGGAGGTACCATTAGTAGTAGATCATTCAGACTTCTTTAGGGATTATTTCAGGTTCGTTCACAGCACAAATATATTAAATAAGCAAGAGCCATTTTAATTGTAGGAATCCGTTTGTCAAATTATGTACGATTTTGGGGATTGCGCCTTCAATCAACCTTTAATACCGTGTGCCGAGTAATTAATCTCTTGTTGAAATAAACTTTGGTGGTGATTATTACAATTCAAGCAACCTCTGGATGCATTGTCTGAAGTATATCTAAAGTTAGGTTGTGCACGTCTCCTCATGCGATTATCCTATATTTAGGTTGTTGCTTTTACACGATTTTCACCGAAAATTTCTGTACGACCAATTTTATTTGATAAGGTTATTTTTCAACATAGATACCGTATATTTTATTACATACCAACCATATTAAGAAATTGACAGCCCCTGCTAATTGCGTGGATTTCAAAGTGATAACTTCCCATCATAGCTTATATATGCAGGGTACATAATCCCGAATGCTAAAGGGAAAAGGGGGTGAACGTGCACGAATATTAATAACATACCTGTTATGCACTTTTAAAATTAATAACATACCTGTTATGCACTTTTAAAATTAACTTATCTGCCACTGGTTTGTTTTTTTCTTGGTGTGCAACGATGTTTTGATCTAATGCTCAGAGTTGTTATTATACATTAAATTGGGTTAGGGAAGGTACAAAACTATTGGATATTCCAGAAATTTAACGTCATTGGTCTGAGTAAAATGCATAAAACACTCGATCTGCGGAAGCTATTTAATATCGGTATTCTATCAAAATATCCTTAAAATTGTATTCTCCAATCCCATGAAAGTAATTTTTAAAAAAATGCAGTCTGATGGCAACTTTGGTTGTTGGTGGTCTTCTCTAGCATTTAAATTCTATCACTGACACAAGAGAATCAAGCATCAAATTGGATGTATGTCATTTCCACGTTAGTCCTATTAACTTCACTTCAAGCATATTACCGTTAGGCTTCTACAGAAACCATACATTTTAACAAATCGATTTATTTATGGACAATATTCAAATACAGATATTAAAGAAACCGACCTTATTTAACATTAACGACATCTGCAGGCGTTTACTAAAATATAAATCCACATACACCTTCTCGTCAATCTAACTACCAGTGGTTGTCTGACGGATTCGAAGATAGACGTCTATTTTGCCTGATCTGTGCCCAGGAGATAGTATTGATCGATGTCTGGATTACTCTCACTCTTTGTTTGGGAGGGGGGGGGGCGGAGGGGGTGCCGATGGATAGAGTAGCAGTTTATTCATTAAGCACACGCTGGTGGTAGATTTGAGTTTCCAAATTCTTGTTATAACGGTGTGTTATGTAATTTGCTGAAAGGTCGGGATTAAAGTGTTAAAAAATTAAAAACACACAATTTTGGTCATTTTCGAAACAAATACCTCTGCCGCCTGGGGCAACTGCCCCGTCCGCGCGTATTAAATTATTAATCACCATTGTCATCACACACCATGTGTCCCAATATATGTTTAACAAATGCGATCTAGACTGACTTTACTTTAAGTTATTTCGTTTAGGTGAATCAAAACCATCCCCTACAATAGTGAAAAGAAGTCGAACATGTGCTTTATTATCATATTTTTCAAATCCTTATTTAATATTCCTGTAATTGCGCCACCTGAAATTACCACGCGTAGAGATCGTAACAACTCTGCGATCTTTGCATCAGTATATTGTTTTACGGCAGTTTCAGCTACATCAATGTAATCTTTTTATATAAAAAAGTAACCTTCATGGCGGTGACTCTGCTTCTTCACTTTTCAGTGATTTCAGCCAGGGTTTGACCCTTAAACTGGTAAACTCGGTCAAATCCGCTTTGAGGTCATTCATACTCAGATCCACATCATCACTACATCTGTTTTAGTAACGTCCATAAATATTAATTGACATATTGAACGTACTTTAATGTAAAATCGATTAGTATTTGCGGTGTTGGTGAACGATCAAGTGTACAGAACGCTTCCACAGCAGGGTGACCATTGCAACATCCAACCGAGTTTGCATTTTATAGTTGAATACAGATTTGATTAGCGGCTATGTTAGAGTCGGTGTAAATTCCTTAAAGTGGTGGTGCAAGTCTATACAAGGCAAAATAGAATAGACGATTCGGTGTCACCACACATGAAATTCAAATGAGTTGCTGGTCACGCTATCAACTCCAGGTTAGCAATGCCGATTTCGCGTGTGCATGGCGCTATCGATGCAATTTCATTTCGCATAAAGACGCTACGGAAATGCTTGAATGACTTTATCATCGCGAGAAAATCAGGACTTGTTAATGGACGTGTGGCCGCCTTCATGTTGTATCGGACAATCTAAGACCTCTGGCCGTTTAAGCTAGTTAAGTTCTTTGGGTCACCCACACAGGGAGGATTCCAATTACGTGTATTGGAGAAAGTTTCAATATAACCCCAATTTTTAAACTGCGTGTTTTATTTTCGCTGCTGACTCTGAGAAAATTCTATCAATTTTCCATAGGCACAAGAACTCTGTTCTACCACCCACAACCTCCAACGACAAAGTAATGTCAAAAAGAATCACGGCATAATATCGATTACAGATAGCAGGAGCTGCACCGACACGTGCATAAAAATGTATGTCAACAACGAGTTGTCTGAACAACTCCAGGTACTCCAATGAAAGGTAATACATAGGGCACAGAGAAAGCAGACGGGACCAAACGACAAAGTATTAATGATGCTGATACGGTTGATAGTGTTATTAACCCTTATTTATCATTGAAATCGCTAGCAAAAGTGCAAAGCAATCGTGCTAGACATAGTAGACAGATAGATACTTGGTACAGTTGAATTCAACAGCCTATTAAGGGTCATCCGTTTCAATATCATCATGATTTCTTGATATTTCAAGAAAACAAGTACATGCTTCTTGATGAGTGTACGATTTTACAGATAAAGGAGCAGTTTAAAGAAAAACAAAGATCTCGTACAGTGACAGATACAAAAGACACAAGTAAAGGTGTTATCAATATTTGGCCAAAAGACAAGAAAGCTTAAAGTTCGCAAGTCAGTGAATGGGTCAAAACGTAAGCACATCAATTGTAGTGTAGTTTTTTTTACAGATAGAGAAAAGTTATTAGGGATATATACTCCCATATTATGTCGATCTCAAATGTTTCGATAGTTTTAATTTATCATTTATCACTTTAAGAGAATGTGTTTCGAGATATGATTTTGGGGGGCTAGAGAAGAACAACATTGAGATCCTCATGCTATCATTAAAAGAAGCAATATTCACCATATGGAACCGATCGATCCGGATAGTCCAGAAATTATGAAGACAACGTATGTTTGCACCATCATATATTGTGGAACTGATTATACATATTTTGCTCATTAATTTGATAATACTTTTGCTTATATGATGCCAACTTCTCGTACAACTAAATGATCTATCAACTAATGAATTACTAGATCCAATAATATTTCGAAAATTTTGTTTGATTTATTTAAAGATCTCTTTTGGGTCATAGTTGGGATATTGGTGATTTTGATAGTATTACTTTTGCACAAGGCACAAGAATTGTGCAACATATATCACCAGATGATCTACAAGAACTATTTCATTATAACTAGTTTCAGCATATTAAGTGCTCAGTCGTGCTGGAAATTGTTAATGGATAATATAGTGTACGCTATTATTTTAAAGATGTAATGAATATAAATGAAAATTATTCCACAAACTGATAATATGAGTTTATTTTTTATTTATTTATTTTTTTTTTGTGTATTAAATACTAATTGGCATAACTCGTATGTGGCATTATGCATTCTCTAGTATAATACCTTTGAATGAAAAACAAGTTACTAATGAAACTACTATACGAAAATATCCAGAAAATATTCAAACATGCCGTAGCTAAGGAGAAACAAGATTTCGAATATACTAAGCAAACTCTAATAATTTAAGAACTTTTCAAGATGATATTACTAAACAATTTGCCGATTTGGTTTTTAAAAACTTGTTGATATGGTTCGAAAAACAGTCTGACAAGGACAAACTGAAATAGAAACCAACATAAAAATAATACGGATGAAATTGAGTAAAACCACAATCTGGTGGTTGGATAACAAATGTTTTGTTAAATGAACATCTTATAAAACATGCTTTGCTTCAAGTAATTGGTCAATATTTAATCGCAAGTGTTGAAGTGCTGCTGGTTCAATGCAAACACCTGTAGAAATTATATTGAATGAATTACGACCTACTATATACGTCGATCAAGCCGGACAAATATTAAATGTTGCCAATATGATTAAAGACACAATTCAACAGTTTAAACCATGTACTGATCCTTCAGGTAAACTGGAACTATCACCAATCGCGTTATAAACTTAACCCATACGATTCGAACATTACCAGAATGGTGAGTAGATGGATGGTACGCTGCTCAAGTTAAACTAGATTATCAAATATTTGGTTTGAGAACAACAGATTGTATCGAAAAGTTACAATATATAACTAATAATGCAGATACTCAATCATATTATACTAATATATTATCAGATATGGCTCAAATTGGCAAAGATATAGATTCCTTAACTCAATCTTTAAATTTGTTAAAATATGTAAAGTTACAAGAGTTGTTGAATCAATTCCAGAATAATGACGAGCTACTACCGTAAACGAGTGACTGAAAATTACAATACGTCAGAAACTGACTGGACAGAAATTTGGTCAAATCCTACACATAAAGACGTTAGTAATATGGATATCTTTTTTTCGGACACTGAAGAAGCAAGCTACTTGTCTTAAACCGACGGCTGTGTTACCGCAGACGGTTAGAAAGAATGAGAGAGGAGAACCCCAATAACCTCCTGAAGAGGCACCATTTGTGGAGTAGGTGGACCTAGAGAAGATGCATACTCGAGGATTAGCTCGTCATAGTTTTCCTCTTGTTAAACGGTGTACTCCTCAAACTGATTTCAATGTAGCGAATGAAAACAACCCAAAGGCCAGTAATGCTCTGACTGGTTTCGTCAATACCTTAACTTGTATGGTATTCTTCCAGGAATCAGAGGATTAAGTTTGTGAATACAATGTTAACCACTGGGAAATTGTATGTCTAACAAAAGGCAGGAGTCTTTCAGTATCTCTGTGAGTAGAGCCGTTGGCGCACTGTAGTGGAGCAAGTATTTGGGACTAATACGCGTTGTTACACAACAGTCATAAATAATATTTCCAAAGCAAACTTAAAACTTTGTGGGACATATAATGACAAAGCGTCTTGGTTTCGTTTGGTCGAACAATCAAGTGTATTTAGAACTCGCCATATATGACAGTTTGCAGCCAGCTGATGAATTTATGACAGTTTGCAAATAAAACGATGAAGAAGAGAACAATAAGTGCCCCGTCTCTGAGCAGGATCTGATTAATGAACATCAGAACAGGAAATGAAAACTCCGTAGTATATTCTTTACAGACAATAATGGGTCATCAAGTTATGATCCAAAATGAGGTTCTTGATGACTGAGGTCGAAAAGAAATTATGCCAGAGAATGCAAACGTTGTAACTCTTAAAGTCACGTTAGAGATGACACATACAGAGATGATAGATTGAGATAAAGAGCAATAATAATGATGATTATTATGAAGATTTAATGATACAAGTCAATCCAATGTTAATATTTCGTTGTTGGAACTGTGACATTCGTATTAGAATGTTCAGATATTGTAAGAATATTGAATCCATAACTGAGAATTATTTAATAAATTATAAATTATATGTATAAAAGTTGTGTGCTTCACACGTTATTGATATACTATCTATATTTTTAGTCTAGATCCTATTATTTTGCTATCGATCCGAGTAATCCCCCCTTACCGTCAGCGGAAAAATATATCTACACAACCTGCAGAGGTCTGGAGAGACAATGATGGATGATGTCGGTCAGTATTGACAGGAGAGTAGTACAGCCACAGGCCATATAGACAGGCCATGCGCCATACGGCGTTTGTTTTATATTTATAACTCGCTGCGAAATGCAGCATATAAAGAGTCGTCGATAATGATACATAAGGCGATATGGTATATCGCTATGGCCCGCGACTGTACTACTGTCGTGTCTCTTACAGTTAACTTTACAAACCAGTGTCAACATTTTGATATCGTTCCATGTAAAACTAGAGACAGTGATATGCAATATGCACGTGCAATATAATTGACTACTCTAAGTAGAACAATATTTCTTCAGAAGGTTTCTGATACTCGTTTCACAGCAATGAAAGCCCAGTCATTTCTAAGTTGTCAAATATAATTTCACTAGCGCTTCGGTCATTATCAGGAAGAGTATTTCGAAACGCCACGAACACAAGTTTTGGTGCGGTAAGACCATGTTGAGTGCTAATTTGCCATTATAAAATCCCCCTAAATTGTACAAGGTTCACAACTGCATCAACGACAGCTAACGTGATTCTGTATTGAACGAAGGAGACGACAATGGATATCTCAATGTTAATATTTCTAATACAATTCTACCATCAGAGGCACCTGCACCACACCAAACTGCACCGTTGGACTTGTTCTTATGGGTTAATGTGACTATATATTTGTCCTCAAAAATATCCATGCGAATATATCTACCAAACCTAAATATGTGACAGAGAGCAGTTACACACTAAATCGTAATGAGGGTCTTCGAAGTTGTCTGTAACGCTGCGCAAATCCACCATTTAAAGCATTGTTTATCACCAACGATTACGGCGGTGTTCTTCGCACGGACCGACGCAGAAGCATCGATAGCAGCAACAGCTGCCGTATACTTTTGAGAATCGGAATTATTAGTCCTATTCTTGATACACATCATAGTGGGACCCGCTGTAGTCATCACTATCAGGCGAGTCCAAAAATCGTCGTGGCAATGTTTACTTGGTTCAGATATTTCGTTTAGATATTAATTACAAAAATCTATTTAGCGTGAAATCAATATAAAAGCATTTAATAAATCATGTGTTTACAACATCACATTATTGTATGTTGATACATCACAATATGACATTTTGGCATTTTCCGATATAAAATCATCTAATTCAAATTCAAATGGAGAAATAAAATGAACAAGATATCTTTATATTCTGAAATATTATCTGCTGCCAACTTTGCTTTTGGGATAAAATAGATGTGTAAGAATGGCTGAAACAACACTGTATATCCTCTAACGACGATTTCATCCGGAATGTTCAAAAAGTCAGAATATAATCATGTGTTATAGATTCATATTCGCTAGAAATAAATTCTTCATCAGCATATAATGATTAAGCGTCAATAAAGTTTCAGATGTCCCAGATGCAAATGTTGCTAGCAAAAATGTATTGGCGGACTTTGGTTTCCTCTAGTCTGCACATTTTTGCTGCAGGAAACTATTCTTAGATTAAGCGCCTGAGTGGGGCGGAAGTCATCGGATATATCTCTAGTTGTTTGGTTCGCAAAATTCTGATGGAGGTGCCTGAATGCATTTGACTGAAAAGAAAGATATCAGAACATCTTACGAACATAGTATCAGAATGAATGGCAAATAAACAAATCTCCAAATCTCGTTTGTAAGTTACAAGTCAAAGAAAACTCTTTAATTTCACTAATGTCATATTTACCTACTTATCATATAGATTTTGCTTCCCATAATTGACATATCATTCATGAACTACTTAGATATCCAGCCATTAACACATACATACATACATACATACATACATACATACATACATACATACATACATACATATATACATACGTACATACATAGAGGTACATACCGTCGTATACATAGATATCCATACATGCATACATAACGGGAGCAGCAGTAGCTCAGCTGGTCATACGTAGGAATCGCTATCCAAGGGTTGTTGTTTATATACCAGCCCAGTTAGCTGGCAACGGCTGTATCAGTGTGGCCTTATAAGGCACGTAGCTCCTGAAATAAGTCTGTGTATTTTTAACCAGAAGCAGTTTATTTAGTAATGACATTTTTACAAATAAACAAATGAATAAAACAACAACAAAAAAAAAAAACAACTTGCAAATTTCATTATGTGGCGTTTTATAGTTACCTGTTGTTCAGAAATCTCTATCGTTTCATAGAATATGAACCAGTTGACACTTTCATAGCAAGGCGGAGTGGTCAGGTTGCCATAGTAACGGCAATATGTGTCCAGTGTCCTCGGTAGAAGGTGACGGAAGGAAAACGTTTCTAACATTGTGTGGTTACCTATAAAATAAATAATCATTTTACTATATATCTTATCTTTAAATTATCCATGATCCTTATGAGAACTTTAGTTTCCTTTATTTATATTAAGTCATGGAAAACTGTATTCATTCTTCCAGGTGAATATGAAGCTAATATCAAACGTATCAGGAAAAGATCTCAGAGGGAGTGAAAGAGTAATGATCACGTGAAAAGTGAGTGCCGTAACTTTGTACTATGCCTTTTAAGTCATTAAATGGTCAGTTGCCGAAAGGCATCATAGATAAGACCACTTGCTTCGGTCAATAAATCTCAGTATGCTTTCATGTCAAACACTATACCAAATTACACCGTGCTATGATCATTTGGATCGATTCGGTCTTTAGTGCAGTATCAATAAACGGCAGCCAATTGAAGGATTATCTGCAGTGTTTAAAGAAAAAGCGAAACAGCTACTCGGATAATAAAACAACTAGGATAAACAGATGCTACGTTAATGTGTGTGGCTACCCAATTTGTACATGTAATTGTGTATTTGCAGGAACACGATGTCAATGTTTACTCCAATGTTTGTGAAACTGTGTTTTCGATAAAAATATGATCATTCCCTGGCACAAATTTTATATTTGCAAATTTATAATTTGATCAGGAATTATTACGCATAAAAAAAGCGTAACGTGCTCCCAATTTGCGTTTGTGATTTTGTGTTTTTATTCAACACACATCATAGTCTATCACATTTTTGTGTGGCTAATTATGTGTCTGTTTCAAAAATTACATTGTATTCTTCGAGTCTATGCTCTTAAAAGAAGTAACAGAAAAAAGTGAAGATAACTAGCTTTGTAAAATTTAAGAAATAATTTATTTCCCTAAAATACAAACTGAAAATGAGAAAAAAAGAACTACGGTATTGCTAATTAAATCCCAAAATAATCCAAGAATTATAGACACGAGTCCTAATAATAAAAATGCCGAAATAAAACTCAGGTCAAGTCCCGAAGAGATGCAAAATTGAAGGCGATGACGTGTCTGTTATAGCCTACGGGGTGCTGATGTATCATCAGTCTCTTGTTTAATCAGGGAAATATTATTACAGGTATGAATTCAGTATAAATTCCAGTGAATGTCAATATCCAAGAATTTTTTCAGAGCACTTATCTATTTCCAGAGAAAATAATCACTTGTATTCAATAATCTGAAGAAAACATAATTGAGCCGAAACTGGTCACAACATAATGCAACTTGAAGATGGTAGATGTTAAAGCACAACTTGTAAAATTCTCACAGTCACAAGATGATATAATTCTCTGCTTGACCTCAAGTCACAATTAACATTTACTAAAAACAACATTAACTAATGGAAAATAACCTTCTAGAATGATCTAATGAGCCTTGTTTATTTACAACACAATAACCTATAAAATTCACTTAGGAATCTCCAAAACCATGACCCAAATCAACATATTTACGTATTTTGTTCCTGATAATACGCTCATATTTAGTTGTGTGATGGTCTGACAAATATTGTGCCCTACCCATTTTGTATGTCTACTTGTCTTTGGATGCAGAAAAAGATTAGAAACAAATCTATTAGCATTAGTACTTTTTATGTATAATTATGATTTTGATCTCTCTCTGATATATTATATTCTAAAAACAATTAACCTTACATTATATCAACTCCCATGAAATCTCGTACCTATCAATTATGTGTTATTGCTACAGAACGGATGCTTTCTTTAGCTGTGAAGACTATACGATAGCCAATAAAGGCAAAATTCAAAGAAGACAATGAAATTTTCAAGGACTTCGTAGCGTGTCTAACATCCTCAGTATTTCGTCTAACCGCATATGTCTGTTTACACTCTTCTAGGAAGTGCATAATGTAAAATACCTACAATAACTAGTCATTTTTCTACATTAGCTAAACCTACTAGGCAAAATAGACAAAACCTAAATTCATTAGTTAAATTTAAATATTGAGTATAACATACCTTATATATATGCAATTTTTCTGTGTGTTTGACTTTGATCCGTGACTGAGGGATTTAGATGGAGCTTTTTATACCTGACCTTGTCGTGATTGTTATTGAAGATTGTGGATAGAGCTTGGCATAACTGTCCTTTGTGACCATAATAAGTGGTATATGAGATGTTTACTAGAATTTGAGTTCAATGGTTATTGGAAGGTTCCTCGGAAATGAATACTTTACCAGAACATTCTGCTGTGACGTCGGAGAAATGAAATAGTGACCTGGTAAAAAACTATTCGTTCTGTTTTAAGATCAGTCTATAGAATCATTTACAGTTATGTTATAATTTGAAAGAAATTATAAATTTAAAATATTCATTAGGATTGCAAAGTGCTTCTTGACGTTTTGGACAAAAAATAAATTATGGATTGTATAATTGCGGTATATCATAACATTCAAGACAATATGAATTTCATTCAGAACATTCCATACTTTTGGACTTGTGATATGACATTTAGGCTTATTGGGGATTTGATTCACAACACTGAAAGTGTCTATTAAATGTTCGCTTTGTAACTTAAAGAAATAAATTATTTGTTGATTTTACTAAACTTGTTGGTTTTGCTTCTTTCTAGAGTCTTAATACATAACACAAACAACGGGTCAGGAAAGCTTTATGTGAAGGTTAATTTGGATCCTATTCATCTTCAGTGATGTGTCCAGTCTGTCACTAACATTTGTCGAACATTGTTCCTCGATGTGTAAATGCCGCTTTAATAGTTACCACTTTTTTCCGGTCGGATTAAATAATGGTTAGGAAAACGAACAGGGTCGAACAAATTACTGTAATGTTTATATTTCAATTTATTTAAGTCATCACTCTTAGTTTTCTGCATTTTAAACTTAAAAATAAAAATAAATTACTACTCAAAATGAACTGGTTCCTCTTCTCTAACGCTGTCTCGGGACCTGTTACACAAATAGTATACTTCCATAGGATTATTAGGACTAAAACGGATATTTTTGTGAGCATTTGTCTACTCAAATAATAATCACAAAATATTTTATGTTAAATAACGGAGTTGAAAAAAATAGAAATAAATACCCATTAGTTTTATTAGCACCATCCAACTTTTGCATCACAGATTGTATAGTAATTCCTATTCTCGTCGATGTCGAAGCTTTCCCTAAGTTTTAACTGTTATATCTTGGTGAATGGCTGGAAATTAAATTGTGCAGCTAAAATTAACTTTCCTGCTCGAAAGGAGTGAAAGAATATTTCTGTTTCAACGTTTTAAAATAAATAAATAAATAAATAGTCAGTCAGTAAGGATGATATGCATGAACACTGTGACACACAGATAGAGGTAAGCAATGTCTTCCAACTTCCGCAATATATGTAACCTTTGCCCGGCAAACCACAGTTAATAAATTCATATTTATATATGTGGGAGTCACAACGTAGCAAATTCAACTGCAAATAAACGTCTAATATTCGTCAATAAAAGCATGCACGTCATAAATTATATGATATTAGCATAGCTTATGAGATCAAAATGTTTCTCACTAACGAACGTTAACAAAGGGTCAAAAGTCAGTTTTTGATATCTTAGAATACCTATGCTTCAGTGCCACTTATACAAATCTCTCAGCAAGAATAAAATAAAGAAACATACAATACAGTTTTAAAACAGATAACCCTTGAATATTGAGATTAAAAACTCCTTTCATAATAAATGGTGGAATTGTTGACCAAAATTATATATCTTCCCGATTGCCAGTTTCCACACCAAACAGGTACAGTACTTGTTTCTACACCTCAATTTTCCAATTTTCGTGTCAACCCTCTTCAATGAGCTATTCAATCTCGTTGCTTTGACATTTCCTCGCGAACATTCTGAATATTTGTTGCTAGATGAGTGTCTTGTAAGACTTATAATGTTTTTCCTAATTTTTATACAGGAAAACAAGAGGCTCAAAAGAGACATATAGACTGCACACTAGTTTAATAGGAGTTCTCGATATATCATCGAAAAAGACATTTTTGCAAAATATACTAAAAGTATTGATAGGTTACTGAATTTATATGGGAACATATCAACGAGATTTTTTTTCCGATTAATACTGCATGCCCTTTGGAAGTGAATTATTCATCCGAGAAAATGAATTCATTCTTTCCCATACAAATAGAGTAACCTCTTCAATATACTGATTTTTTTTTTATTCTACCTAAGGCTTAATTATAAAAAAATATACCACAAGAAACAAAGTAATTTAATTTATGCTGTATTCAAAAATAACTACACAAAGGTACATTCATAAATTCACAATAACAATATTTTGTGTAAATGGCACCGCCCAGGGACCTCTGAAATTACTCGCGCGCTCAACAGTAGTTTAAAAATAATTGTCGTTTCCATCTACCATAAATTAAAAGTTAGACTCTGGAATGGATTGATTTTGTTCTTATGCTGATCCAACTCAATTCTGCTTTTCTGATTATCCTGGACTGAATTATTGGGTCAATTCATTGCAATAAGAAGAATGTGATATCAGTTGGAAATGTACTCGAAATTGTATCAAGTTTTGCAGGACATCCCATTCGTATTTGCAGAACTAAAAAAGTATATTTTGAGGAAATTCAAGATGCGTAAATATAAGCATATTTATTATCTTTCTTATCATTATGCCCTGTCACTTTCATCTTGCAGTTGAACGGACCCAAGCTATGATCTGTATCATACAGTGTGTGTTTTATGTCTCTAGCCTTACATTGTATCAAAATAGTTACACGGTGGAAAATTGCAAAACAGCTTTTGTGTGACAGTCCATTTGGGGAGAGGAAATGATACTTTTTGTCGTCTTGGCTTAACCACTCTGAGACTCTTAGTTTGCTTCCAAAACCTTCAGTTGCATTTTTTCTCGAGTGTAGTATTTTCACAGGCTTGTACAATGGTACGTCCCTTATAGATATGCAATAGCACTTGGCCTCATATGCTTTACTATGTTATATTTTTATAGACCCTAGAGAGCACTGGTCTTAGTCTAAACCTGTCTATTTGCGAAACGATATGACTATTTCTCCTAAATAACTATTTCAATTATCAGAACGGTATTTTCATTTATTGCGTCTCTCACGTTTGCTGTTGACATTACGAATATCACGTTCATTCGTGTGCTAGTTTCAAAGTTCTGCTTCTCGCTCAGTGAACTCGTCCACGTAGTTATTATTATCATTTATACTTTAAAATGAAACAGCTTGTTTAGTTCATTCACAAACAGATCTAATCAACCAAAACCTACCTCGATTACTATATAAGTGTACATAGTTTCCTTGCAAAGTAGTTCCTTATACTCTATACTAATTGTAGGCACACGTAACGTGCACGTGCGTGCAATATCAAGGTGTTCCGTATCATAAAGAACTGCGAGATATTTATAATATAAAGTTAACGGAGACAAAAATGAGCATATAACAAAAATTATTCTTCTTCTTCTAAAGTTTAGAAAACTCATATAATTTATGTCTTAGATGGACAATCATTATCCTGTTTAGCTCTTCAACATTAGCTCATTGATGAGAATTGAAAGTTTATAGAAATTACTCTCTCTCCTTCTTGTCACACTTCATTTTCAATTTCTCACAACTGGTCAATCGATTTTGGAAAGACATGTCAATCAAATACTTTCATATTTTACAAGCCGCAGACATTATGTAGTATTGGTCTGAGACATTTAGACATAGCTGAAAGGCCTTTAAGTCATGATGTTTGCTGCTATATTTGTGCATACTTGGTCCAGAACGTATGGGACGAGACATTGTATGGCAGAATGCGATTATTTTACTAAGCGTGTCAAGCGTTGGTGACGCGAAAAATTCACATACCGAATATTCCTATCAAGCTTGTTTACAGCTGTCGTATCAAATCTGGATCTGTCAAAAATAGGATTGATATTGGAGACCTTGGTTCCTCGAAAACGTTTTGTTTTGGTCAAGGCTTCCGTAACTGAGTTCGTTTATAAGTTTCATCATAAAGCACGTCCAAAATAAATAGGTAGTCACAACACAGTGTATACACCTACAAAGTTCGGAGCATTGCATTCCCAAAGAAACCTTCTTGAATGTTGCTATTGTAGAGTATTCCTTGCTAGCATAAAAGGTTGACAGAGGAAACAAGTGAACAGGTTTCATCTATTTAGTTGTGTGCGTAGGATATGTGGAACATCTTCCTAGAAGATCGACAACAGTTTGACATTTACTTTCAATAAGTCAAATATATCAGAAAAAGTCCATATCATTTTCTTTAACCTTTTTTCCTCTATTTCAAAACTGCTACCCTAAGGCTGAGTCATGTTCCCTTTATCCTGTGTGCATGTTTGGGTTTTTTGCATATTTAGCTGATTGGTAAATTGGGGAATAAGAAAATCTTCCAAATCTACCAAAAGTTTAAACATAACGATGTTAAATGCACATATCAGAGAGTATTCGCGACGATACAAAGACAATAACAAAATACGAATATACAGCAATAGACTCTAAAAAAAATTATATGAACGTTCCTTTTCTATACGTTAGTGTGGAAAGATTTGATATGGCTAAATTACTCCTTACTTATTTGTGTACATGCTCTCGTTCAGTTGCACTTGAGCTGCTCCATAGCAGGGATATATAATCCTCTTACGGTACGGAATATTTTGCAAAAGATGTTTGGGCTACATGGTCGGCTCCTCCTTTCATTACTATGCAATGGAAAAACAAACCAAGCTCAGAAAGAAAACAAATACACGAAATAAAGGTGAACTTTTGGTGCTCTATGAGGATTTACAAAGGCATATTAAATTCGTAACAAAAGCACACACTACCAATGCAAAATCACATATTTAAGGCAAACAAAAGTACATTTATATCAATCTGAAAATAAGTTATTAGATCACGTTCTTTGTTTGTTTGCATTGATAAAAGTTTGACATTGATTCTCCTTTCTGCCTACCTCCATAGGGAAATATTTTCCATCGATTGGGTGCTCGGATCCACGTTGATCCATCTTTCCCCAATGGAAATGGAACTTCTTGGCAATGTAAACATCTGTCAGACCACCCCCAGTGATATAACTGGGCTCACCCTAAATATCTACCTCGACTGCAAGGAAGACTCAAAGATGTTAGAAATGTATCACCGTTCAACTCCATTTTATGCATGTTAACGCATATATATTGAAAATATGCTTCTTCACTGTAATTGGGACATATATAAAAAAAAACTTCCCTCCAGATATTCTTCACTTTTCAAGTTCTTTCCTTGGATTTATTTTTGTTATCATACCGAAAAAGGAATCTTCATTACATGCACGTTGTCCTGTTTGTCATTTAATGAGACTTTGATTACGATAGCAAATATGATTTGATTTTTACTTCGTTAACTTTTTGTCTAATTCTACTAACTTCAAAAAGAAAAAGAAACGAATGTGTATTTTTATATCCGTACATGCTAAATACCAGATATTTATATTAGAGTTTGTAATCGCTGATTGAGGACTTAATATCAAATAAGTTAATACAGATATCCTCTTACCGGTATACCCCTTATTTTCTAAACGCATTTGCAGCTTGGATGGAGAGTCACAGCCTCTCATGTGAAATGGAACCAGCCATTCACTATCCACGACAGCCTCATTCGTTAGTATGCTGACAGGCGATTGGCGCCATCCGGCACAATGGGGAAAGTTAAGATTCCAATAGCTTGGTCCTGAATGTAATTAAAAATATTACGTCTTATGAAAGTTACCAACAAAATATGCACAAATGAGCCATTATTTAATGTCGAGAGTTAATGTAAATTTCATTTCTTTATTAATGCAGGAAACACAGCGCAGCATAAAATCAATATTTATTTAAGATATTGTTGAAATCTCCGACTCATAGAATCTCAGTGCTCAAACCATTCGTTGTTTCAGTTTTTGACATGTGCTACAAGCAGGTGTTTCTTTTACACAGTATGAAATAAGTCTTGATTTCATTGGCATTCCTTATACAGGAAGTCATGTACATAATAAATTGGTGTATTTTTCAAGCCTGGACTAAAACTGGAAACTTATTTAGTAACCAAAAGTCTAAGCAGTGAAATTTGGTCAGAATAAATTCCTTTTAATATTTGAAATGAATTATTGAATGCCAAAATGTAGGCCTCTGAGGTGCAGCATATTGGTCTCCACTCCCACCCTCCCACACCTTACCTCCGAATTGAAAATGTCTGCAGCTGTACGTTGAATCAACACATCCTTGTTGACGTTTACATCTACCAAAGAAACTCTACTTAGTAGAAAGTACCTCCTCATTTGAGCCGACTTGGACCTTAATCAACTTCACATACTCTACATACTCAATGTAGTAATTACTTACTTCATTACTCGAGGTGTATATTTGACTTATGATTAAAGACATTGTTTAAACTTTTATAAAATGAGACAAACCTAGAAGAGATTTTATGTCTCAAAAAATGTAAACAAAATATAAAAGCAATGGGAAATGAATTAAAAGGTTGACGAAATTGTAGCAAATTATAAAAACAAAACAGAAAGTTTATTAACCTGTGAAATGCTGCTGAACAATTTAAACAAAGCATTTTATTAACTTAGAAATTAAAACAAAAGAAAAAATAAAATATATCATATATAAACAAGTAATAAAAGTAGAATAAATAATACAATTAAGAAACAAGTTGAAACTAGTGGTGTGTAAATTTGTAACTATAAAAAAAATTTATCAAAAACCTAAGAATAAAAACGAAAAGAAAACAGCACTTTCAAAGCTTCAATTTAATTGAAGAAAAAATAAAATAAGTATGAAAGAATAAAACTGAATTATAAAAAGACACATTTTAAACAATATTAATCTTACAAAAACATAAAGCCAATTTACTAACTTTAAAATGTAATATTTTTAAAGAACTAGACACTTTCAAAATAATGAAGCAAATAAATAACTATAATTAGGAACGTAAAACCGTAAATTAGCATCAAACCCATTAACACTCCTTAAAATATTCAAATATTTAACTATTTTGTAAAATCCAAAACAAACTAGAAAATAAAAACTTTAGATCATATAATAATAAATTCTAAAGAAAAGACAATATATTGTTCTTCTTTCTGTGTGTCTGTGCAACTATTCAATATTATTTATGAAAACTGGAGTGTGTTTGTGTTACGGTATCGTACAAATAGCAATAATAATAATAATAATAATAATAATAATAATAATAATAATAATAATAATAATAATAATAATAATCAAAACATTTTCATTTGACGAACGTGGAAATCATCTCTTGATATAGTATTATCACCTAGTTCCGATTTGAATAAACTTGCTACCTGTGAGGTACAAGAATAACGAAATATCAAACTTTTTGTGCAGTTGCAGAAAGTGATTACAAAATACAGAGCTTCAAACAAAACCTATCGAGAAACTCAATACCACCAACGAAATGAATCTGAAGGTACCCGGTTATGCCTGTCAAAAGAAAAGGTACTGGCCACAAGAATGTCCACAGTATCAAAGAAAAGGAACAAGGTATCATAACAATGGGGACATATAGGTCCTGAGACCCAAGAAAAGTGAAACAAATGTTTTGTGTGTCAAGAGCAAGGACATTGGTTTTTCAAGGTTCCAGATCAACAAAGGAAAGTGCAGGCAGAGCAAAAGGAGGGACACCATTAAATTTTATAAACGAAAGAAGCAGGAGAAGAACCACTTCTGTCCAAACAGTTGAAAGAAAGACACTAAGAATATCAAACGAAATTTGTGTCAAATGATCGAAATTTCATTGTAACTCCTATTCCTCGTGAATATACTAAACGTAAAAAAAATTCAAAAATGTCATGATTTCGTTATTATAATAATTACTATTAGCAGTATTATTATTATTATTACTATTATTATTACCAGCAGTGGTAGTATTAGTAAAAGTAAATATTAGTTATATTGGTTGTCGTAGAAGTAGTAGTAGTAGTATCGTCATTATTTTGATACAACACGCTTGAATATACCGTCACCCATCTATTACATATTCCCAGACAAGAAAAGGTAGGGCGTTTAAATATTATTGGTGTGGTTTCTCTCAGGATTAGCATTATCTGAGGAATCCCCTAGTGCCAAAGGTTAAAGGGGTTTTTATGTTTATTTGTTTTTTTCCAAAGTGTATGTGCTATATGTGTTCATTTTATAAATTTCAGTTTTGTAAATTTTGTCTAGGGATTAAACACGTCCTTATTCTAGTGTGTAGATACAAAGACTCCTTCTCCCTTCCTGGATTTGGAGTCTGTTTAATTTTTGGTGATCCTTGCCAAGGATCTATAGTGCCCTGTGTGTGTTATGTGCATTTGCTATTTGTTCTGTGAGGGCTGGCTAGATAGGTCAAATTTCTCCGTAGTTATTATTTACGTTTACTGCATCCTTCACTCGGGAAATCAGTTGTGATCTAGGATCGATACTGACTTCCCGGTTTTGGACCCTTTCTCGTTTTAGTGTGTGTTTGAGGAAAGATAGTTAAAGTAGAGAGAGTGTAGAGTAGATATGGATGTGTGTGTTTGGGGGCAGATCTGAAGCGGCCCGTACTACCCCACGTTAGTCTCGTAGCTTTGGCGCTGCCCCTTTGTCCCCCCTCTTTTTGTACATATGGTTGATCTCACAGGTAGATTATCTATGAGGGATGTACAAACATCCTTATTTATATTCACGTTCTGTTTTCATAATATTGTTATAATAAATATCCAAATCACACATACACACTCCATTTGCATAGCTTCTCTCTCTCTCTCTCTCTCTCTCTCTCTCTCTCTCTCTCTCTCTCTCTCTCTCTCTCTCTCTCTCTCTCTCTCTCTCTCTCTCTCTCTTTACTCTTTCAGCAACTCTCTTTCTGCAATTGCATTTGTCTTTGTCTTCTTCAAATGAATTCCAGTAGTGACCAGAACAAATTTCAATATTGAACTTGATGACATGTCAGTAGCCTCGAATGTGCTAATATGCCATCAGTCTTCCTGTATTATGGTGATATAATCCAAAACGTATGTGTATGAATTCAGTACAATTCCAAAATCGTGATTTAGTTCAAGAAATAATAATGAGCACCTTGCAATTTCAGTGAATAATTTAAAGAAATGAATCCTCTGCAATATTAACTGAAACACAGCCTCAATTGAGTCCTCAGAAATTGATGTTAAGACATCATATGCAATAAAGAAATTATGTTTACTTCTCCCATTGTTAGAAAACCCCCAAAATTTAATAACAGAACTAAGTTGAAGGTTATTTTGGGAATATTTTAAGTTTTAAACAAGGTCAGATCTCTTACTAAAAATTCAGTTAAGAAAATGTAATGCAGCAGGTACATTTGGAATTTCCATGAGGAACACCATGTTCTAAATTCAAACTCAAGTAAACATATTTACCTCCACCAATAATGATCTTAATATATAGTCTAAAATCATAGAGAAATATTAGCTATGTATCATTGTTGGGATTTGTTATGGTGGAGTGGGGTGCTCCCAATATTTAATTTAAACTATTGTAGAAGTCCTACCCAGGCTCGATTTTGTTCGAAGTTAAATTTAGTGAAAGATAGATGTAAAGCTCCGAGCCCCCATTCAGCAATGCCAACGGTTAGATGGTTAAATGGTTAAATATACAAAAGGGTGAAATTCAATGAATAACAATTCATTAACTAAATGATTCAAAATTCCAATTACACTCCATCCGCTCAACTATTTAATAGCCTACTGCATTACTTGATTAGCAGTGTTTGATTGATTACCACCTGTCCTTGTATTCTACTCATCTGTGGTATTCTTCTCTCTCCTATTTCTCCCAATTCCTTCTCCTCTTCCTCCCCGACTTTCTGCAAATTCCTTCTCCTCCACGACTGACCTATACTCGTTCTCCTCCTCATCTACTTTCTTCTCCAGACTCCCTTTCCTCCTCCTCCACTTTCTCTCCATCGACTAGATTTCTGTCGACTTCGACTGTTCGGCTAGTCTCAATTCCGTCTCCACCTCTTGGAGACTCGGGACTCATCGGATCCGGGAGTTCTGTCTCCTAAAAAGCTTCCTTTTCGAAGCTTTGTCTTTCCTTAGACACTACCTCTAAGTTTTACCGCCAAATTACGAGTGACTTCTCTCCGAGTAACCCTATTGCTTAGCAATCTACCTAGGCGAAACTAAATTTTTTCTTAGAGCTCTGAAAGTTATAATTCGGCCTGCATTGTAATCACTTCCTCTATCTCAATTCAGATTGGATATAACTATGAACCGGTCCATGAACAATGTCCCTCTCGCTGTCTGTCAGCGTGGGGACGGATGAGAACACGCCCCGCTCACCCGCGGGTTTCCCTCTGATCTTAGGACTAAGCTATAACACATAGGTGTGAAGTGGTGCGATCTATCGCCTGTACCGATTCAAGATTCCGGTCTACGGCCGGTCAGATAACCGAACGTAAGAGTTTAACACTCGCTCCGCGGCAATGTTTGTAGATCAAACACAAAGCGGCGGTACTATTCAATACGAGAAGATTATAGCTTGCTTATACATGATTTTATAGCTGGGGCATAACAATCGTAATTTAGATATACGTGACAAATAATCATGGATAAAAGCCAACAAAATATAAATTAAATATACATCAAAGGCATTGTTACATGTTTTTTTATAGTTGCGCTTTTATATGTTAGCGGTATCTAGAGTCTCCGCTACTTCCGACATTTATATTAAGGGAATAAATCCTTGCATTGTACTACATGTGTAATATGTACAAGGACAAACCACCACTAGTTTTGCTTTTATTGCAAAATTCCACTGTAACAATGCATCACTCTCAACAAATATGGTGCTGATCTGATGTCTAATATGAACACAACAGCGTTGCATTGGTCCTATTAGTTTGATCATCTTGGAGGAGGGACCATGAACTTGTTACGATGTGTGATCTGAAACTGTT
>JAECUM010024281.1:0-37135 GCA_016617855.1 Megalonaias nervosa
TATATATATATACACATCTACACCTGCATCGACATATCCATCTACACCTGCATCGACATATCCATATATATATATATATATATGTTCGTCATGTATGAGAAAAGAAAATCCATTGTACAAGGAAATACAAGAACCGGTTTAATTAAGCAACACGAGTCATGGATTTAATTAACATTTCTCACAATACATATAAATTTAATTTGTATTAAAATATTGTCATGTAATCTATATGAAGAAATCAAAGTCAAACACGAAATAAATAGAATGCAAAACTACCTTGTATATATAATAATTATTTATGTTTTTATTTTATTAAAAGATCGTCTGTAAAACAATCATACTTGCATTATCTGATGAAGAGATTTAATACAGATGCAATATGAATCGTATTTTGTTTAGAATACATGCATAGCAGCAGAAATAATATTCCAGTCAATTAGGCTTAATTAGAGTATAAAGCTATTGAATTCTGCTCACTGGAAGGTTTTCGGTCCCACACCCCATGTTTAAAACGCAAGGAATATTTTTATCACATAGAAGTACCCGAGCAAACTGTTTCGATGCTTCGATATGTTTAAATTACTACATCTGTATGTACTATATAAATACAGTTCTGACTGCAACCAGTTCTATCATCAGGTGGGGATATCCATTCCTAAAGCGTTTTGGCGCTGACCCACAAGCTCTTCAGTGGTCCGCCGACTGACTTGATCATAATATAATTTATGAACGAGATCTGAGTGGGTTTTCGGTGGGGGACTTTGCCTGGTTTGTGGGAGGGGTCTCTTTTTTCTTAGCGATACTGAACGACGTTACGACTTCATAATGTTTCGTTCAAATTCAGTATTTGAGTAGATGCCTCAAGTATCGGTTCTCGGACAAATTTTTTTAATAGTCTTCCACGTCTTTTGGGAGTCAAAAATACGTTTGGTGACACCAGCAGAGTCAGTTACATGTACCTGGACCACCGGGCCTTTTCTATGGAAAATATTTTGTATAATAGATATAAATAAATATAGATATTTTGTCTTTCTATATCAAAAGATTTCTGTCTCTGCTCGTTTTATCCGATCCAAATTTATTATTGTGTCTTGAAACGGGTTGACAAAAAAACAACAGTGTATCAACAGTAGTTATATTGGGATGCACTGGAATTAACACTACGGCGTAGATTAACACGTTTAAGACCCTTGGGGACGAACATGGACTGTGTGTGTGTGTGTGTGTGTGTGTGTGTGTGTGTGTGTGTGTGTGTGTGTAAATGGCAACATTGTTAGAAATGGCTGACCTCAATTTATGGTGAAGTACCGGAAATGCTATGTTAAAATTGTCCATTGGTTTAAGATGGGAAAGGTATTATGGGGACAATGGTGTGTATAGGAACAACAGGTTATAAGGACAAAAGGTCGAAATTTTTATGGGTACACACGGAAATGATAATGTTAATAATTTTAATGAAGAAAAGGGACAAAAGTTTATCGGGATAAATGGGAATGGGAATGTTCAAATTTGTGTTTTATCTACAATTGAACACATCACATATACTATCCAACACTCCCTGGGTTAGTGATCAAGACCCTATCATTACTAACACATCACATACTATCCAACACTATTTGAGATTCATAAGAAAGCATTAACTATACTTCATATCATCTTGGATGTATCAGCAAATTAGCACATACTGCACTGATGTTATAAATAGCTTTCATGAAGGGAAACAACTCGTAACACTAAACTTCAAAAACTGTCAAGCAATTTAGTGGAGAGTAAATAAGATAGGAATATTAGATTATAATGAACTACACTAAAAATAGTACTATTTCGACGGTCTTACAATAAGTAATAGAAAAGAGTGAGAAGCAGTAAGCTTTGTAAAATTCAACAAATAATTCGCGTTGAGTTATCGGAGTTTGCGGGTTCGAACCCCTGCCGAGTCGTAACAAAGACTTATAAAAATGGTAGTAACAGCTGCCTCGATAGGCGCTCAGCATTAAGAGGTTAGTGTTAGCACCCGGTTGGCCTGGTGACAGTATAATGTGACTGGATGAGACATCATGCTACATCTCTGCGGCCTGATACCCCAGTGCTAGATGTCACTATAAACTGCCACACTGCAGACATCGTAGCGATATGACTGAAAATTGTTAAAGCTACGTTAAAAATCCAAAACAGACACACACACCCGTTGAGTTATCGTTGATTATCAAGTGTGGAGTGTTTGTCACTCGAAACACCATGAAATATGTAAATGTTTTATTTGTATCATTTCAAAATTTCTGAAAAAGTATTGTAAAGTTTTTGCAATTTTGGAAATATTTTTTGCAAATTTAATTTCTTCGGACATTTATCAGTATTCGCTAAATAAAGCATTTTTTATTCTTTATTTGCAAAAATAAATTTGTAAATTTTAACTTTTACAAATGTTTTACAAATTGTAAAGAATTCTTTTGAACAATTTGTACATGTTAGGGGAAATTTCTTTTTATCTGCGATAAAGTATTAGTTTAGAAATTTCTGCATTACCTTTCGTCTTGACTATATTTAAAATTTTTCTGTCCTTTTTTCCCCGCTAACGTCCGTTTTGAGTTTTATAATTTTGGTTCCACTTTAAGTGTAGGCCAACATTTTTACATTTTTTCATAATTACTTTTAATTTCAGTCTCTGCTAAAGTTCGCGACAGTCCGGAAGTTTAGTACAACTGTCGGATTCCCATTTATTCGTGCAACATCATTCCATCAGTCAGACGCCAGCCGTCCAGCAATCAGCATCGTGCGTGCCTGCTGTGGTAGGAAGCTAATGTCCACATTTGAACAAACACAGGAAAAGAAAACAACGGGCGGATTTTGGTTGGAGTCTTGTCTCTAGGTACCGAAGTGGGAATGTATGCAGCAACCGGATCCTAGGTCTCTATAGCATCCTTTCCAGTGACCGTCACTCTGGCGTCTAAGAAATTCAACGGGCATTTTACAATCCAAGAATAGTCATAGTCAGTTATTATGCAACGTTCGGGACCTGCATTAAAACTCACATTGCTAAAATCTTGTGCATTAAAACGAACATTTACATATTGTTACGCCTCCATGTTCTTAAAATAAATAACAGAAACAGCAAAAAACGAACAGGTTTTTTTGTAAAATGTAACAAATAATTTAATTCTCTAAGTAATAAAATGAAAATGTAAGAGGAATTTACAGTAATATGAAGTAAAATCAAAAATGATTATACAAGTTCTATCACAAACTTTAAAAGATGAGAGTAGTCCGAATGAATTCAAAGTCCTTAAGGTGCTAAAATACAAATAGAATTGATGTGTCACAATTGTACTTTCCAGAACTTCTCTGAACGAATTCAAACTAGTTTCAAAATGTTTCCTTAGTCCAGACCGCCGTATCAGCAACTTGCAGTTCCAATAGTTTCAAGAAATAGTTCCTCTCAAGCAAAATCCAAACACATATAGCCATGACCCTATGGTCTTACACTAAGTAACAAAAGAGCGAAAACCAACAAGTTTTGTCAAATTCAACAAATAAGTTTATTCTCAAGAATACAAAGTGAAAATTTAAAAGGAACTTACAGTATTGTGAACTCAATCCCAAGTCTAAATGTATGAAGTTCGATTTGAATTCCAGTGGTATTCCAAATAAATCCAATATTGTATGTGTTGATGTGCCTTTATTCTCGAATGTGCAAATGTGTCAGCGGCCTGGATTCTGGCGAGAGAGAGAGAGAGAGAGAGAGAGAGAGAGAGAGAGAAAGAGAGAGAGATTTGGATTTTTTAAAAGGCTTTAACAATTTTCCAGTCATATCGCTACGATGTCTGCAGTGTGGCAGTTTATAGTATAGGTCAGTGTTCTCTATGAAACATTCAAGTTGTCAAAATGTTTAAGAATTTCCAAGTGAAAAATGTAATGCCGAATACTCAGACTCAAATCAACATATTTTCTATTAACAACAATCTGAACATTCAATCTACAATCGCAAAGAAACACTACCTATGCAGAGTGTAGTCTACAAAATAAATGCTGCTGATCAGGTACACCGTGACCTTAACCTGGCACAGTCAAGCACAAAACACAGACGTACACAACATATACCAACTTAGAAAAGCCAACACACACACACATACACACACAAAGACTATGACTATATTTCGCAATATCGCTACTACATGACAAATTTCAATATCCTCACGTGGCAGAGGTAGAAATATATCCCCACATACTTACGTCGCAATACTCACCCACATGACTTGATCGTCCAATGATAAAATTATTTCAAACTGTACACAGGTTGATTATAAAGGACGAATTTAAACTCATAAACAGCTCATTTATAGCTCTGTCTCAAAGACAGTATTCAATAACGCATCAAAAGTTAATTAATATATATATATATATATATATATATATATATATATATATATATATATATATATATATATATATATATATATATAGGATCTATTGAATCAGATACCATTTAACTAAAGCAGGCTAACAGTCTTGACGTGTAGACGTGTTCAGGTCAGACTATTTCAACTATCGTTTCGTGCACATATATTTGTATCAGCTAAAAATGTACACTAAACATATGCATTAACATTGCAAATATTAAGTGAACTATTTTTGTTGCAATAACCTGTAATTAATTCGTTCAGTCTTTCTTTCTTTTGTATATAATGTGCACATGTAAAGAATAAATTGCATTCCCCTGAAGGTCTCATGTGAAATTACCTAAGGAATCGATAATTATGAGTTGTACCCTATTATTATTATTATTATTATTATTAGCCAGAATGTCCATTTAATGATTGGCATTTATGCATCCATATTCCATAAAGAAACGGCGGGGTCGTCCAAAGCAGGACCTGAAGCTATAAGAATTATCATTACTTAGATAATCAATAGAACAGTGTACGAATAGTAACTTCACACAAAACACTAACACAGATAAATAGGATACCATCTTTGAATGATCTGTTGGAAATAAAGTTAACAAGAAAAACGGAAATCCACCAAGGTGTTCCTACTTTCTATTAAAATTCTATAAATATCCTGAAGCTTTTATAAACAAAAGAGTGATATACTCATGAAAATTAATGAAAATAATCAAACTGTGGACAGCAGTGGTATATTAATAGCAAACCATATTAACATCTACACTTTGGTTATATTAAGACCCCATCGGAGTGACCTAAGGCACAACTTCAAAAGGGTTCATAGCCACGTTTTATTCCAAACCTCTCTAGATTTATGTATCCTTGAACATTACGCCACAGAATTTCCCACATCAAAGCAGTAAATGTACAGATCTATAAAGTGTTCACATGAAATATATCATTGTTTCGTTCACTACGTGTCTCGATTTCAAGTACCTCTCACGGTTTGAGATGAAAAACGTGCACTAGACACATATCAACCACTAAACCATCATGTCCTCGGCAAGAGAAACTTCAGGCAGGAAAGGGAATGTGTAAGGATGGCTTTCGGTAGAATTTACATGACCTTTGATGTTGCATTTATTACAAAAGAAAACGATGCGCCTCGCTGAAGTGAGTGTGCGATTTGGATTTTTAACGTAGCTTTAACTATTTTAGTCATATCAATACAGTGTATGTAGTGGGGCAGTTTATAGTAATGTCTAGCACTGGGGCATCATGCCGCATCATGTCCAACCCAATAACATTATCCGCACACCTGGCCGAACAGCCATAACATTAATCTCTTAATGCTGAGGTCATGAGAGGCAGCTGCTAGTACAGTTTTTGGCATAACTCGGCCGGGATTGAAACCCGCTACCTCTCGCATCGGATACAGACGCTCTAGCCACTAACCAATAAGAATGGTATAAATAGGGAAAGAGGTTGATTTCCCCCCAACTCATTTTGCCAGGTTCCTATCTATATTTATTTACATTGTGAAAATGAGCGTTAGACTGCATGTTCAGCATGCATTTCATTTCGACTACATCATTCATTAAATTGTCTTGTCAAACCATGTCCGTAGTCATTAAGAAGACGAGTCTTCTGACAAATCGAATTTACTTTTCTTCAAGCCACTGCCACTATTACATTATTACTTGGGGTCCTCTACACTGAACTTGCACCTAGTTCATTCACTGGCAATCTGAAATCATGAAGAAATCATCCACATGCATAATACTTTCATGAACGATTAAATACTCGCCAAGCTTAGCACCTGCATACATGAGTAAAGCACCCCATGATTAATATCTGCATACGTGATAAAATTATCACCATCCTTAATATCTGCATATATGATTACCGGTATGTCATTACCAAGCCTGCATACACCATCAAATTCTCCCAACGCTTAACACCTATATACAACCTCGCTTAAAACTTGCATGCATCATTAAGCCATCACCACACTTGGGACTTTTATACATATTTAAATCGCCACTAACGGCAGTATGATTAAATCATCGCCACGCTTACATGTACAGACATGACAATTGTATCGTAACGCTTAACATGTACAGACATGACAATAGTATCGTCACGCTTAACATGTACAGACATGACAATAGTATCGTCACGCTTAACATGTACAGGCATGACAATAGTATCGTCACGCTTAACATGTACAGACATGACAATAGTATCGTCACGCTTAATATTTTCATTCATGATCAAATAGTCACATTGGTAAACATTTCTATATACGAGCAAATCAGAATGCTTAAAACATGCGTACAAGCAAGTTCAATACTCGCAGATAAAATTAAATTGTCATAAAACCGAGCACCTGTAAACATGATTAAAACATCCTCATGTTTAGCATTGCTTGCATGATCAGATCATCACCAATCTAAGCACCTGCTTACATGATCGATTCTTCACTACTCAACATCTCTTACACGACACCGACTCGGCCAATGTGGGCATGTGAGAGCTGCCAGTAGCTTCCTGTGGGTCGGTGGGTCTTACCGGAATATTTCCGGGTTCTTCCTCCACCATTTACGCTGCCGCCACATATAGCCAATCTTGTGCTGAGAAATGGCGTCAAACCCCAAAACAATAAACTGCTTACATGAAAGGATCATAACCACCTTAGTACCTGCTTACATGAAAGAATCATCACGACTCTTAACACCACTTGGAAGAATCATCATTACTCCTTAACACCTGCGTATATGATCAAATCACTGCTCTTAACACCTGTGTAACAGGATAAAGCCGGGTTGGGATTAGATTTTAGCGAGGGTACTATAAGAAAGTTCATGAGTGAGATGTTTATTTATTATGTAATTTAACCATGAATAAATCTGACACCAAACCCCTGCGCATCAAGTCCAACAATGGATTTAACAGAATGGTGTGTGCCGAATTAAACAACTGATAAATGGAAAAGATACCGTTCCTAACTGGAGCCAATCAGAAAGTACAACTCCAACGAGTGATCAAACAAACATCAACGTATGGAACTTATAAACAAATATGACTGATATACGGATATATCACCATGGATGATCAATGTTTAAAATGTAAACAAAAATGAACAATGTTTAATCTATCATCAAGGGTATCAAAGTAAAGGATTTACACAACTATGCATAAGGTATGATTCTGTCACCAAGGGTAATCAAAGTATAGAATTTGTACAAAAACATGAATAATGTGTCATCCACAATTCATTTCATTAATACAGTGATATAGAATATTGATGTAACAACGGAATATATGTTACTTGTGGTGTCCAATTGAGGATCACGAAGCATTTCCGGTTCCATAGATCAGGTCGAATGGTCAAAGAGTCACCACGCATCCCCTCCCCCCCCCCCACCTGGTCTTCCGAAGGATCCCTCATGAGCATCCAATATTTCATGCAGATCCGTTTGTCCTGAATCTTTGGTCCTCACTGCGAAACAGCCAAATACCGTCATTCGAGCCAGCGTCACCTTCGACAGCAGGAAACAGGTTACAAGAAACCCCATCAAAGTACTACAGCTGCCCATCCAAATTCAGCTAACTATATCATGACTATAGCCGTTAGTATACAAGACACAGTTAAGTATGAATGATATATGTTACTCATGCGTGCACATGAAATCGCCTCATTACATATTACATTATTTCTTCAGAACTACTGTGAGAGATTATTATAATAGCCAGGTTCAAACACAAATCTGTATCTGACAAGAATAATTTCGCTCAATTATATGAACTCGAAATTTGTTCATCCGTTAATATATGCAACGTTAATACGAATTCGTCTGTGCAATTATAAAATGACAAACCTGAAACAGACTATAGTCTTCCTGACAGCATGGTATTATATGATACACGTGTGCCTAGGTTTAAAATGTAGAATAAGTACTGGAACATCCAATATATCAAACAATTTTTTCATAAAATACGGATAGTGAAAAAATAATGCAATGTTATATTTCATCTACCTCTACAGTTTAAGATCGCTTCCACAATGGTTACTGCTATATATCTTTCTCAACACACAATCAGTACCTGGTTTGGTTGGACAGAGCCCGCTTTAAGTTATTTCGCCGCACATGCTTTGTGTTGTTCAGGAAGCCGTCTTTGAACTACACGCCTTCCTGAAACAACGCGTTGTATTTTGATAATACAATCAGACTCTACAATTATCCTGATTATGGTGAAATCCAACGACAGGGAACTTGAGGTAATCGGGTTCCTAACTGCAAGCACTTCGCTCGTGCAGCACTGAGTGAACCGAACTCAATATGTTGTGAAATATCCCAAGACAACAATAAACCGCCCTCTGGTAACGCTGTACGTGGCAATGAAAGCCGAGTACATTTTCTTTTATGCATAAAGCATTAACATTAAGTACACACAGTTCGGCGACAGTAATATCACACACAATTCGGCGACAATCTACTTACATAATAAAATGATCGCTTAACACATGCAAACATGTTTAAATCACCACGATGCTTCGGGCCTACAAATACGATTAGCACTTTACCACTCTTATCATTTGAATACATCATCAAATTATCATCATGATTAATACATGATGAAATTGCCATCATATTCAACAAATGGGTTCATGATTAATTCATCGCCATGCTTAACAGCTGTCTTTATCATTAAATTTTCATCACACGTAACACTTTGCACTTGCATAATCACAAATTTTCGTCACACTTAGCACCCAGATACATAATAATCATGCCGAAACATAAAATTTGCATGCATGATTAAACCATTGGTAATCCTAATATCTGCATACATAATCAATTTATCCCCATTCTTAACACCTGCAGATATGGACATGCCCATGATTAACACCAGCATATTTAGTGAAATCATTACCAGGCTTAACACCTATATTCATATTGAAATCCCCATCACAACTAGCTCTTACCTGCATGATGAATCATAACAACCGTTTGACACATGCATACATCATTAAATCACCGGTAATCTTAACACCTCAATTAATGATCAAATTATCACCACGCGTAATCCTTAAATACAGCAACAAATTGCACAAAGTTCAATACTGGCATGCATGATATAATCATCACAACGTTCAGTCCCTGAATAGAGTATCAAATTGTCTCACGTTTAACACTGACATACAGAAACAAATCTTCACTACGCATAATCCCTGAACACAGCATCAAATTTTCCCACGATTAACACTGGCATACATGATCTAATCATCACAACGCTCAGTCCCTGAATAGAGTATCAAATTGCCCCACGTTTAACACTGGCATACAGGAACAAATCTTCACCACGCGTAATCCCTGAACACAGCATCAAATTTTCCCACGTTTAACACTGGCGTACTTGGTAAAAATCATCACCAGGCTTAAAAGTTGCATAAATTGTCAACTCGTCACCGCTCTTAACAGTGGAATACATAATTCAGTCACTAAATGCATCAACGAAACCCCGAAAATGCGACGTTCAGTTACATCAAATGATTCCTTTTCACGTCATTTAGTACTAATAAGACCCGTAATTTTGTTTCTCTTCCTCTAATTCATTAATTATATAATATAAAAGCTTCGTTAACAAATTACCAAACTTTTTCCCTCGACGGAAAATAACCAAATATTTTCAGTAATATTTAATAATACCAATACTTTAAAAAAAATTCCTATATCAATCAATAAAACTGAATGCAATTCTATACCGTCCCATTTTATCAAATGTTATTGCTTTTCATGTATCTGTCATAAAATGATGAATCGTTATGGCTGACCGATAAAACAATTCATGTATACGTTTCATTAGTGCATTCTCTATTTGGTTCTAAATTACGCAAAGAGGAAACAATCTGCATTATAAAGAAGCTGTCTACTATGAAGAAAACGCAAAAAATAATGATGTCTGGAAACTTATCAGTGTGCATCAAAGGCGCCAAACAACATATTGGTTTGGTTTGGTTTGGTCCAGGCAGCTGATGTGGCCTGGCGTGGGAATTAAATCTGGTACTCTTGCATTGGAATCAAGCACGCTAACTGCTAAGTTATCGCGCCCAGTCAAACAAGGATGTATTCTCTATGAAGAAGGAGAAATATTTTTTGTGCAAGCTATAAGTTCTACAGCGCTATACTGCTTGGCGTGAACTAGTTAAAAACGTTATTTCGAGACGATCGTGTTTGAAACTAGTCTACCCAATAAATTATCCATCGTCAACTTGAATGTTTGCTTTCTCTACAACAAAAAAAAAAATATTCCACATGCTGCGGACATGCACGCTAGCAAGGAAGCATGGGAAGCTGCCAAAATCCTTCGCCTCACTCAGAATGCCTTGTCAATATTCTCAACCATTCTTTGAAGACAAACAACTGCATCTTTAACGCCCAAAGTTATCTTCAAGTTAACGGTATATCAGTGGGCTCCAAAAGGTCACACTCATTTGCAAAGATATTTATGCGAACACACGCTTCTGAATCAAGCAACCCACGAACACCTAAAACAGGAAAACAAATGATTGACTAATGGGGATAAAATATATCTCCTTAGTCACAAACTTTAGTAATACTACCTCAGAAGTATGTGAATGAGACTTTGTATATATTTATTATTGCTGCCGATCTAGGTCTAAAAGACTTCTACCTCCAATGGTTTTTCCTCGTATCACGCGAACCTGCTGATCATAATCCCCGAAAGTTTCCAACAGGCTACTATGCAAGAGTATAGGAATTTGCGGCTAAAACTGTAACCTAGTTCATTAACAGCAAATCACCATTATAATATTATTATCATTCAGTCGATTGCGAAAACATACGAGTGATGATACTAGCAAACATGCAAATATTTATTACTTTTCAACGCCTGTAAGTCCCCTACCTGTTTATGGTCACTCCGGTTTTATATCTACTCTCGAAGTTGCTGGTGGTTTTCTATTTCAGCCAACACGGTGTTGACCTCAGACTTGCTAACTATTTTATTTTCAATGACTATAGACTACAGTTTATTAATCGTATTGAGATTACTTTGTGCATCTGTGAGAAGCTCTGAATAGATGCGTATTCGAGAATGCAGCTGTGACGAGATGATTTTACCGGCGCCACCAGTCGCATAGGTTACTAATGATATGCCTCCACACAGGCGTTTGTATTTCACGGGCTGTGTGGTTCTCTTGACTTCGTTTCACAATTGTTGTACCGCCTCGATTATTCTCTCGCGTAGGTAGCATTGAGGGTCAATCATAGTTCTTCAACTGTGAGAGATTAGCATAATTGATCCACAGGTTGACCTTGATCAGGTGCAAAGCACGCATGCACCTTTAACCATTCAATCGTTTTTAACTGGTGCAACTTTCACACAGTTATAGAAAGTCTCTGCTAAGGTTTATTTAAGTCTCTTGCGATTGTGCATTCCGGAGGCCTAACACCACGTTCATATAGAAAAAATCAATTGCACCATTGAATAATGTCTGAAACTATCGTTCTCGTCTTCGCTCAAACACTTTTATACCAACATGTGCGACCGTGTTGAACAACAGTAGATATCTTTCTTTTCTTAGTTAATTCATTGTTGATTTAATGTATTTGTTGGGGAATGCAAATGGGGTGGATTCAGCAGTGAATTCCACTTCCTCATTATCGAAACAATCCCTCAGTGCTGTCATTGCATGTTCTGCAGTCAGAGATTGAGCGTGCTAATGCAATGATTCCAAGATCTGTTTGATTTGGTAGTGGTACCTAGGGTGATTCCAAATGCATACTTCTATTTGGCCCTTAACACGATTATATTTGAGTGGTTGCGAATGTCTGGTAACACCGTTTAGAAGCAGTTATTCGTCGACAAGTGGAGCGAAACATCAGTGTTAGCACGCGGTCCGACGCCCTTAGCAACTTTCGTAACCTTATCACCGCGGTCATAATCCATCACATATACTTAATGATGAATATAATATTAAACACAAACACCAAAGACGTTTAATTACCCGTCTGGATAAACGTCTAGTTCTCCAGACTAAATTTCACGTCCGGCATCTAAAGATTTTTGATACTGTATATGTTCTTCAACAAAACTGCTCTATCTGTTAATGAGTGATACTGGTGGTTTAAAAAAAAATCACGACCAAGATGCCGCTGTTCATTTGTCAACATGTACATTTTACCCCACGTACATTTAGCTCCGGGTATGATAAAAAAAAAAAAGTATTATACGAATTTACGAATGTTTAAGATGTGACGATTATATCAGACAAACCCTTTTTTAAGATGAAGAAAAACATATCGGTCATCTGTTATGGTTAACTCATCAATTTTCCCCAGTCTTTCCTTTATCAATATTCTTTGAATTTAGCTCCGTAAAATTGCTACGCATGGCGGTGGGGCACATTTGTATTGTTCCATCCCGTCATTGACAGTATCAACATAGCGTTTGATAAATACAATCGACCTACCAGAGTCTTTGATGCCCCTGATTTCAGTGATCACGGCCATGTTTCGCGCGACAGTACCTCGCAGTCTGACAACAATATCTAGGATGTCCACATTAGACGTTCGTAGTTTTCTAGTTCTATCTTTGGATATCACAAGCATGCCTGGATCGACATCAACCCGGCTGGTAAACTCAGATAAATCTGCATGGCGGTAAACCTGCTCAGTTCCACACTAGCACTGTATCGTCGGGCGTTTGAGCATCCGTAAATGTTAATAGGTATTTCGTATATTATTGTGTTTAATTTTTAAGTGACAATATAAAAAAATCAATAAGCATCTGTGGGGCTGGTGAACGCTGAAGTGCACGCAACGTTTAAACGACAAGATATCCACATATGGGACCGTCGAGCCTAATTTGAATAAAATAGTGGTTGTCGTCCACCGCCTCTGGTTACATGATCAACAACTCCAACCGGATGTGCAAATCCGTACGAGTCAAAATACAAAACATGATATGGTGTCGCCACCTATGCAAGCCAATGAGTTCCTGGTCCTGTTGACGAATCCTGTTATTGATTCCTGTTTCAACTTCCGGGAAGAGCCTTTGGTTCCAAGTTCATCTCGCGTGAAGACACCTATGAAATGTTCGATTGACTCTGTCATCGCTAATAAATCACAATAAGTCAAATGCCGCTTGAGAATCTTCTCTTCCATAAATGGCGAACCCACAACCGAAGACCACTTCTGCTCGGAAACCTTAGGTTCAGATGCCTGTGTAGTCGACGGCGTGTTCTTTTTGACTCAGCTTTGAGACACAATGCGTCCAACAACCTCATTTTTCATAGCCATCCCAGATGCAGGTTTGACTGCACCCAATGCAGCCGATTTTTCAATCTCAGCGGACGCAGCTGCTAAAAGCGCCGGAATTCCTACGAGAAATTGAAATATTCCGTCGGGCTTTTTCATTTGTGCCATTTCTGAACCTGACAACTTTAATGTCACCAAGGTGTTACTTTGTTTGTGTCAACCACACGGGAATAATTCTAGTTAACTTTGCCGAGAAAAGCTTCAATGTGACCCCGCAATCGTTTCGGAGTGCGCATTTAATTTTAGTAAGCTGTTTTGGGGCTAAGTCCAACCTTCACTATGTGATCCAACAATATTTTCAACAAATGTAACAGGTTCGGTTACTAATTCAATAAATTTTCTACAAGCCTATCAGTAACCAAATTCGACCACTCTAGCCCTGCAACAGACGGCTCTTGTCGATGAGAATTATTCCAATACATTTGTATTCTGGGTTACTGGAGGCTCTTCCTGCATGTGTTTTGAAGTACATACCCAATACGTATTGATTACTGGAGCCTAGATCTTCGAAGTTAACGTAATATATCAGTACATACGAGACTCGTGCTGGGAAATCTGCAAGCATGTGTCAGTATTTTGCTCTCGATCCAGGTATTTAAAAATGTCGATGATACACACGAACAACCCGTATGTTTTCAAAGCTGAGCAAAATGTTTTTCGTGGGGTTTTGGTGACCGTTTAACCTTAGTGACACCTTAGTCACTCGTAGTTTTGCGAATGTCTGTGGATTTTCCAGTTTGTTGTGTAGATGATCTACCATTCATATGATATAAACACGTTTCGTGCTGCACTGAAATTTTGTTGGGTACTTCTTTGCTGTGCGAACTCTCCTTAAACTTCACTTTGTTTAGAGTCTTTGGTCATCGCGAGAAATTAAATTAGAGATATTCGTCTAGACTCCATAAACACCTCATACGTCTCTGGCCACTGCTGGACTCATCAATATCACACAAAATGTATATTTGGAACATTCATCTTTACCGGAAATGGAAGTGACGATATTATCACGACAAGTAGCATCATTGACGTTGCCCTTCTGTTTAACGTGATTCTGTCTTTGGCCCCAAAATAACTTTATGAAAGTTTCTTACAAAAAAACAAAAATCAGCGTTACATTGCGATTGTGAAGCAAACCTCCAAGAGTAAAGATGTGATTGAAGTTGTGCAAATCCACTGTTAAAATTTGGTTTGATAATAAGTATAGTGGGCGTTACTCCGTCTCCTCCAGCTTTTCTGACATTGTTAATTAGATAGCACGTATAATCAATGTATTCTTTTGTGTCTTTGACACACATCATAGACGGCCCAAGGGACAATGAGTAACGGGCTGTTCCAAAAATTGTTGTAGCGAAGAGGACGTTGTCGAGAATTACTTCTATTTCCTTTCGTCGATGAGATAACGTGCGCTGAAAATCATCCCACGAAACATCTACGAGGCACCAAGTCCAATGAATGTTAGCGAGACGATGCGCTTCAATACCACGGAATATCTTTAACATGTTACAGTCTTCTCAGATTACTCTTGGCACGTGTGCGTATATTTCAGGCAAATAGATTAGATCTGTGTTTTTGTATCGATCTCAGGAAAATATTTTCGCCTGATTGAACTGGTGTTCAAGTATCACATCATCATATTTAAAAAGATTATTTTAACTCGCACCAAGGTCGTCAATGATAAGAGCTTCATCGACTGGCGAAAAGAAATCAACAGTGGACGTTTTACTTCTCAACGACGACTGAAGCACTTCCGTAAAATCTTTGAGAACATTAAAACACGGTTGATCATCAGCCATTGTCGCAATGAAGTGCATGCGATCCCACGGTAACCATCTCAAAATTATATTTAGCAAAAGTTAAGATTTCCCTGATCCAGCTGGACTAATGATCAATGCACGAACTGAGCTTGGAAACACGAAATTTGCAGTTCTATCGTAACTATGCTTGGATGGGTTGGTCTTTGCCCGCGTGGAGAAATCAAGGACAGAAAAATCTTTGATTTTCGTTTTACAAATCGGATATTATACTTTTTCGTGATATTATGCTTAATGTCGCATTTGTTGTATAACACAATCATGTCATCATATTGTGTGCGAAGCTGTATGAACACTTGTACTGCAAACACGTAATGTTAGAACTGCGAATACTGGAACCTTTGACCAATGTGGAGCAAATAAATTCAAGTTTACAAGAAGCACATTTTCAAGACAAATTTTAGGCCAATAAAAATTATTCAAGATCTTGTGATAAGTCTTATTGACTCTTAAATGACCAGCCAAATAAATTGTATGGACTATACTATGATTATCTTGTCGATATGACTAGGAGCAACCATTTGATAGTTCGTTGTCCACTCATCACCAGGGGTACCTCAGGTGGTCTCTATTTTCTCATGAGGACCCCATTGGTTTAACAAAATAGCAAACGTGTACTTCTGTGGATTCAGTTTCGCTAATAGCCTCTGAAACAAACAAGAGATCTCATGATCTTTTTCTTGTTCGACAATGCGTGATTGTCATTTGTTACCCTGATTAGAATAAAGAGAACAAATAATAAAAGAGGACCACTGTGAACAATGCCTTTTGATTAATCAATACCAGGAGCAAAAGTGACCTCATTAAAAGACTAATCAGTAAAAGTGTCAGCTAAATGAATAACTTTCTGATAGACATCATTCTGAAGAGCTCTATTTCCATAGCTCTAGTAACTGCACAAGTAGGGTATAAATCCGGGATTTCAATCTCAACAGGATCAACTTTCTGATCCAAACAAGGCTCGTCAGTTATAAGTTTATTAACCACAACCTTGTCTCCAGCTAGGTCATTGCACAGTAATAAATGAATACCACCAATGGGTAAAGACTACACCGTTCCGACTGTCACGGCTCCTGAGACTAAATATGGTGACAAACTTACACAGTGGAGAGGAACATTAACAAAGCCACGTTGTACTCTCTGAATAAGTATACTTCCACTAAAAGAAATCTTCTCAGATACTGGAAAGTAGGTGATAATAAAGTCACCAAGAGGCCCCTGTATCCCGTGATATTTTAATAGCGATAGGACTGGCAGAATCGCAAATAAGTGTTATAGAACCTTTCTATATTAATGGTGTATAATTCTCAATAATAAAATCAGACTGGAGCTTTTGGACGATCCGATATACTGCTTTCAGTGCAAGACTGTAACCTGGACCTCTTGGAAATACGAGCATTTAGAAGAACTTTATTTTTTGTCTGTTGCTTTCTGCAACCTGCAGCAATCAGAAATAACGTGCTCTTTCTTCTTACAATAAGTGCACGTGGGAAGAAATAAGGATTTCTGATCGGTCTTTGATTCCTGAATGTTGTACCTGATTGATATCTGGAAGTTTTCAAACAAGAATGAGATGATATTTCCCCAAAATACTGCTGAGAGGAAGACTTATTGACAAATGAGAGTTAGTGAGTCAAGGAATAACCACCAGCTGTGCGATCAGCATTTTCCAACGTTACTAAATTTTGCCTATTAATATAGGTCTTGACGTCACTATGGACGCAATTTTGTACTCTTCGACTAATATGAGCTGTCTGGGGTTATTACAATCTTGACCAAACTTCTTGGCTGAGCACCACCTATAAAACAGTTGTTCGTTTTTTCTTGCAAACTGGATATGGGCTTCTCTGTTTCATTTTCTACAATTTCTAAGCATTTGTCGATATACCTCAGGTATCAACTCATAACATTTCAAAACACATTCCCCAAAGACATCATCATTAGCACTTTGTTGTACCGATAGTGAAGTGTATACTTCACTAGCTTTGCCAGTTAACAACACTTTGTAAAAACAAAATCCATTGCTCTCTTGGCCATTTCAGGTAAATTATCGTAAGTTATCAGCAATTATAAAACAAATGTAGGCAAATAATGATCGACTTCTTTTTATTGAAAAGAGGGTACTAACATAATATTTTTGGCAACATTAAAAACCTGAACTTGAGCTCGGTGATCTGATTGTTTAAATTTAAAATGAATTTCCCTTTTCTCGTTTTCGCTTTGAATCTCTTTTCTTTTTGCTCAATGCATTTACATTCCTATTTCTTCTTTCTGCATATACGTTTTCATTTCGTTCTCTTTCCGAATTTGCATTTGCATTTGCCTCTCTCTCTCTCTCTCTCTCTCTCTCTCTCTCTCTCTCTCTCTCTCTCTCTCTCGCTCTCTCTTTGTTCCTGCTGCATTTCTTTTCTGTTTCTTCTTTCTGATTTTAAGCTATTAATTAATATTTTAGTCCAGAATAAGGAACACAAATTTCGATAACATGCCTAACGAAAATGGGAAAAGAAAGTAGTTCCAAAAGTGATATGCTGAGCACCAAGCGAAGCAGCTGTTAGTACCATTTTTATTAGTCTTTGGTATGAATCTGCGTTGACCTCCCGCATCCGAGGTAGATGCTCTAACCACTAGGCCAACGGAGCGGTCTCGACAAACTATGCAATTTGTTCTGGCACCTCGAAAGGTTAACTAAGAATGCTCTCTTGAAAAGTATCCAACATGAGGGATCATATTCTGTACCAGCCAAAGGAAGGTAGTGACAAAACCCACTCAGTAGGTGTCACACCCCATCTGAAACACTATACTTTATCTCCTTCTCCCAAGTAGGCAAATCCTGCTCTGAATAAAAATTTGGGACGGTGTCCTTTTAGATATTTCGCCTATTTCCCTTTAAAACATGTGGAATTGAAAAGTAAAATGACAATAACCAGACAAAGCTATGGGAAACTTGTAGTCGTCTGTGATTGATTCATGCTTCTCGACGATCTGATGGTATCCAAAGCGGTTGTGAGTACGTGGATGATATCAATAGATAGGCACACGAGCGGCATCACATTTGCAGGTAAAGCGGAAGGTCGTGCTGTATTGCTTTTTGACAGTTGACGAGCAAAGCAAACCATAGTCTTTCTACGTGTTCCAAAGGAATACCTTGTAGGGTTCTTTGAATGTCTCTTTGTCTTTTAATGTCTGACACCAAACACAATAGCCATTAGAGTTTTGCTACAGTTTCAGAAATTTGTTGAAATTGATATAATCTGAAATAATTCCTTCAATGTTCTGTGTTAGGAAAGTGCCAAATTGTATATACTTTCAACAGTTGGTATCCGAGAACTAGAGTGTGAAGCATTCGACACTCATCAACGTTCCTGCCAAAGCGCGTTCGTGATCATTTCAGCAACAAGGCTGGTCTTAATTACACGTTTAAGCACATGTACGGCATCAATGAAATATTAGTTTTTCGTGGCAATTCTGTGGTAAAACAGTATAGTACAAGTTATTCAAGAGGCCCCGGGAGGCCGAGTGCTCTAGAGTGCTCGCCATGTATAGCCTATCTTGCGCTGAGAAATGGTGTTACATTTAAACACAAGAACAAGTTCTTCGGTGGTAACCCTTTGCATTTGATCAAACCTTCGTATTGACAATATGTTCCATTTCGATGTGTTCTGTCATAATTTCGGGATTAAAGGTCGGGAATAGAGCATATTGACATTTCGAAGTGTACAAGGAAAACACATCGATGTATTTTATTTGCTCCTCTAGAGATTCGTCCACGTACTACAGCAAGCGGTGTATCACTGGTTCGTCTGCCGAACAAACTGTCGCGTGGATTCAATGGTTCGATCTTCCCCAAATTCATGTCAGTTGGTATCCTTGACTTTTTAAACTTTGGCGTATGGAACTATAAGAAAGGATTTTTCAGGTCTCGTGGGGGAAATAAGTTGAAATTCGTAGCAATATGTTTTCTAAATCACAAACATCCACAGAAAGAGTTCCAATTTTCTTAACTCCACACTCAACACGTTGTGTCAATTTGTTTTTGGTTTCACACAAGTAATGGAGCCGGCGCAACGTTTTGGTGGAAAATGGACAGCAAACAGAGAGCATTGAGTGGTTATGATAGCTAGTTTCGTCTCCGCCATGAATGGTTTTCGATTGACTAATTCAAACGCTTCAGCAAGGATAGAAGCATCTTTCAAGTGATCAATACCTTCATGATCCAAAACTTACTGTCGATTCTATCCACAATACCATATTAAAATGTCCAAATAAATGAGCAATATTTCAACAAATCTTCTTGAAAGTCAAAAGGATCCGAAGAGTGGACTTGGTCCCTGGCGTGGAATGCTTCTAGTTGTTCTGTGAGCATATTGTCGAGGTCTTAATAGCAAACGTTATGCAAACATGGGAGCACGACGCGTTGATTAAACTTCTGTATTGAAAAAGTGTGGAAAATAGCCTTCGACAATTTCTGTCATTGCAATCGTGTAAGGCATTCTGCACAAAGGCATTGCGAAACAACCCATGGATTCATTAAACTTTCATGTAAATGAGTTTAGCTCCATTCGTGGCGATTGTAGCAAATTCGTTACCTTGTTCATTGATAATATTTGAATAGAAAGTGGCCGTAGTTTCCTCAGAAATTGTGAGCTGTGAGTGTAGCATATCGATCATAGTTCCAGTATCGCTGTGTTTCCTTCTCGCTCCAAGAGTCGTCGAAAGGGTCTAAAATCTATTCGACACAACAATCGATAGCCTCAAAAGTTCTCTTCCCGTCGTCCTGGAATCTAACTACTGTTTAAAAACGTTTAGGTTCCTGTCACACTTGTCACACGATCTTCACAAAGCTTAGTAATATGAATTTCACTCTCTTGTGAACATTCAAAGTCAAGAAAGATAAAATCTACTTGTTTCTATTTTTGCACCGCTCGTCCTTTACTTTTTCTTCGAGATCATAGTTATAATTTTAATGTAATACTAATAATCGAAGTTCACAATTTAATCGCAAAAACGGCATCTATTCGTTCCTGAACAAACGTGTGACATCTGATTATTCGTTAGGACCAAATGTCCAAAAGTGTAGCACGCTCTCAATAATTTGCGTACTTCTTCTGGTTTTGTTGTGAATGTTTCATTCAATGTTATTCATAACAGGATGGACTGTCATATGTTTGTCTGCAAGAAGAGTTGAGATTTGTTTCCTTTTTATTCAGGAATACAAGGTCTGGACACCTATCTGCACAACAACGTCTAGATAATAATTTGTCAAATTTCTCGTCATAGTAACTGTATACAAGCAATCCTGTGACAATTCTAATGGCATCGAAATACTCTTGTTCATAATAAACGTGAATAATTGCAGTCGCATCAGTTGGTAAATGTATGGGAGATTTACATTGGTCAGAATATAACCATGTGATCAGACCCAGTTGAGTTTATTTCTGTGAAAACTGTACGGAGAACTACTTTATACTAGCTTCTATAAATAGAGTCACACTCGAAATAACTAATAACAACACTGAATTGAAAGGCACACACTATGCATGCCTTTAAAACTAAATAAAAACGGTAGATTTGTATTTTATTTAGAAAATTTAATACATTGATTTGACAGAATCAAATAAGATATCTTTGTTATTTTTATGAAGATAAATAATTCTTTCTTTGACTACATTTGAAAACCAAAGCTGGGAAACTCAAAAATCTGCGAAGAACAACATTGGGGTTACATCACTTTCACTGCGGGTCGTTACAAACAAATTTAAAACTATTGGTAAATGGATACAGGGATTGGGAGGAGGAGGGTTCAAAGACTAACATTATAACAATTGGTCTCACAGTCCTACAATTTAAGACGCCGACTTGGATAGTTACGATGGGGGGGGCAGGTGGGAGATAGATCCGCTACTCCTCCCCCCCCCCCCAATCGTAACTGTCATGGTCGATATCTTGCACTGTTTGACTATTGGTCCTCATCACTATAATTATTTACTGATAGTCTTAATTCCATTTGTAAGTAGCCCCTGTAGGTAGCCTAAACTGTCAATGAAGACAAAAATGGTTTTAAAAAGCGAAAATTGGTTACTCGCGTGTCTGGACAATAACGATGCTTCCAAATCACAATGAACTCATGAAAGTATCAAATCCAATATTGAACTTCTACACAGATCACATATGCCAATTTAGATAAAATATTAAAACCGTGCTGTGGAATGTTCAAAACCTTAGATCGTCTACCATTGGTAGAATTATTTGTTTTATATTGATGTAGCTATTACGTTACAGATGAAGAATCCCCTGTTTTATAAATCGCTACGTAGCAGACGCCCTCAACAATAATTCATATACCTAAATAAGGCTCTAAAACTAATAGGAAATATTTTTTAAGAACAAAATAAAAGTAAATAAATAAATATATAAAATTATAAGAGTTTAATTTTGTTTTTTCTGAGTTTATCGTGGTATAAACTGTCAGTTGCCGACTCACACAGCTTACATAACGCCCATTGGGCGTTATTTGCTGTGTGATTCGGCAACTGATAGTATATAGCGCGATAAACTAAGGAAAAAACAACATTAAACTCTAAAATGTTTTTATTGTTAATTGATTTTGTTTCTCTTTTAGTATGGATATGATGCTTAAACACACGCACACACGCACATGTTGTATCATGAAGGGATTTAACTTTTACTAGATTTGCAATCACTGAGTTGTATATATTTTCTAAGAGATGTAGGTGGTCCTGAAATGGACCGTTTGAGTTTTAATTAATAATAAAAATTTATGAACTTGACACCATTACTTTAAACTGCTTCAGTTCTAACTACGACAAAGCCCTAATCATGTTGCTACTCCTGCAGCTTTGGTTCTGTAGCGTTAACTGATTCTCCGTGCGTCTCTTTGGTGATGACAGCTGATATAGTCATAGAACGTTTTAAAATATTCGGATTGTGAAGGTCTGGTCTCTTTCTCTTGCGTTGGGCTAACGACGCCTGATAAATTTCCCTCCGGTGCTTTAACTCCACCAAAATGTCGTGCAAAAATCCCACCAGTCACACCTCAAAATATATCTAAGTACGAAAACAGTTATATACATTACGCATGGGTGCACACAAAATGACTTCGTTCCACAGTAGATAGTTCTTCAATAAGAACGATTGTAAGATTTTCTGAAAGTGTTTGTAAATTAATATGTCAATAAAAAAGATTAATACCGCGCATCAAATTCAGCTTTCCTATTCCGATATCAAAATAATGGACATTAAAGTGGTCATCCAACTGTATGGCATCATGTGGCATAGTTGGCATATCTCTGTCTTTCAAGACATTTAGGATAAATCCAGAACATTCCATATATTAAACAATTGTACAGTATTGAGAAAGAGTAGTTTCTACCGTTTACATATACACTGACATTTAAAGAATGTTTCGGTAAGTTCACATCTCCCTGACAAGACTCGTATGCATTGCGATGATATAAAGAAAACAAGCAAGTTATATACTGTTATGTATATTTAATTTATATTTTGTGCTTAACTTTTGTCCATGATTGTAAGTTGTAAACAACATGTTTACAAACTTTTGTCCATGATTGTAAGTTTACGTAGCAAGAGATCAAGGCCAGCCTTCTTTGCAGTTAGACTAGGATTTTCTGTTGGAAATCTTCACATTCTATTACATTATCTGTCAAGTGAAAATGTGTATAAATAGGGATTTTTTAAACAAATAATTCACTCCTGTTGTAGATCCGACTGTGAGATATAATTTGATAGGAATTATTTATTTTAAATATTCATTGGAATAACTAAAATGCATATTGACCTTTAGACTAGCACACTATTTTGGATTATCGTGAACTCATTCAAATATACTTTGGATTTCATCATTGTAGTACATAGGAACATTCTATACTTTGGACTTTGATGGGACATTTTTGATTATTTGAAATTTATTTCACAATACTGTCAGTGTCTCTTGAATCTCACAATGTATTGCAGATAAAAAAACAAAAAAAAAACTTGTTGATTTTACTTAAAATGTTGGTTCCACTTCTTTCTGTTGCATATTTTAAGGCATAGATTCGTAACAGTACTTTAGACTTGTGTGAAACCCCAAGCCAGAAAGCACAGTGTAAGCCAGCCGCCACTGCCGCGGTTTTGCACATTCTCCATAAGTGAACCAAATTCGCTATTCTGCAATTTCCTGGACTAAAATCATACAAAATGGAAAGTTATGTCTCAGCAGCGAAATCCAGTGTATATTTATGTTGATATATCAGGAAAACATAATTTTGCACACACAATTCCGTGACAAACATGATGTATAACAAAAAACATATGTAAATTTTACTACTAAGAATTACATCATACTATAATTTCATTGATGTTTAAGAATTTTAGGTAATTCATTATCAACAATATGTGTATCTTGCTTGCAAATAAAATTACGTGTCTATTTAGGGTTATCAAACCATAAATAACCTATTTATTTCAGTGATCTCTTACTCTCATGATTGTATTGTATCATATGGGTATTTGTTCTGTGCTTAGAAAGAATTTTGATGGAAAGGATACTGACTTACTGTGTATTAATGTTAATCGAAATTTGATATGAGGGTAGTAGTAGATGTAGTTGATGATCCTCTCTCAGAGCCCCCCCCCCGGCCCCCCAAAACGTTGTATGCTAACATTTTTGTCAGCAGTCCTTTTTAGCTCAAAATGTTAACACATTTTCTGACAAAGATGTTAACATACAACGCTTTGGGGCCGAGGTGTCTCTGAGCTAGGATACATCAATTCCTCACTACTACTATGTACTTATTAGTCAAAATGTTATATTAAACAAATGAAATATATATAATGTCCTTCTGTTATTCAATACGACATGTTGGATTTGATCTAACAAATAGATTTTGTAAAAGATTTAATTCGATCAAAGCAGCGTCAGCATATACGGTATAAAATCTAATATAATAAGCGATTGCATTAAAAATGTAGGCTATCATATATCGCCGAAATATGGGTCAGTATGGTTATTCGCGACTGAAAATGATATGAGAATAGCGGGATGGGCAGATGATGTGATGACATTTATCGATAACATGGTCGATATATTATTTGATAAAGCCACACAAAATTAAACATCTACTTTCTATTATAATCTTTTTCGTATTTGCTGACTCTCATTGGCAGAATATCTGTTAACATACTATCAATAATGCGGAACTCGCGTATTAAATCGTCCATATCGTATTTTATGCCACGCAAATAAGATCGAATTTGATCAAGTAATTTTTTATAAGTTATACTTGCTGTTTTGCAAGCAATTTTTTAGTCGCGAGTCGAGGCTCAACTTTTTTACAAGCTGCTGCAAGAGAAACACCGACACCAGATATTATTAATAAAAACGGATTTAATGATGCACCACTTGAAATTATACCAGAGCCGGTCATTAACAGCGGTAGATATGATATCACTCGCAGTATTTTTGCATAGTATTTGTAACATTTTTTGACGCACCAAAGATTTTTATGATAATATCTGTAATATTGCATTAAGGCGTCAACATCTTGTTTCGGAATGTTTTCTGAAATATGATTAAAATCGACTATATTTTTTTTCATTATATAATATTTGTTTACATATTTTATACCATCATTTAAGTAACTAGTTCGGGAGTTTCAGCTACAAATTCAATACACCACCAATAAGTCGCTGCGGTTAACTTTTTATTATCCGCTATCAGCATAAACGTTTCCTCGATATCTTTGTTTAACACTATAGACACAATTCCAGAAAAATCATCGGTTGAATGACGCCATGGAAATGTGGTAAATATACTAAACTTTGCACTGCTAAACACAGATAATCTATACACACCAGTAACCTCTGCAGTGTGTTTAAAAGTGTTATTTTCCTGCGACCATGTTGCTTTTCCTGATGAGACTGTGTACACGATATTGTTAGCTCGTCCGTGTGGAATTTTAACGAGATTAGTTTTTTGAACAATGTTAGGAATGCCAGTAATGATATCGTTGAGTCTTGTGTTAATGTCAGCGAGATTAATAATAACAGTTGGTGGACTTCCAAAAAATTCGTAAATATTTCTGTTTATATTTCTACGAAAATTTAGAAACGTTTGTATGTGATTATTATAATCAGTTCTAAATGCGGCAATTCCATCATTGATTGTCGTTAACGAAGTCGTTATTGGAATTTCCTTATCGTCGACGTATTTTTTAGTTGCGGCGTCAAAATCTGTTTCTGGTGTTCTGAGATTATTAATACCGTTGTTGTTCATATTGAGAAATGCAAACATAATACCACCGTGCACTGACACGTACTTAGATTCTTGATCGTCGACGTATTTTTTCGTTGCTGCGTCTGTATCTGCGGTTGGATTTCCCAGATATGTAATTTTTTTTCCTGACATAACAATGTCACCAGTAAATACATCGCCAGCTTTCCTAACATAATCATTAACGGACTTGCCCGAATCTTGTATTTTACCTTGATCGGCAAAAGTAACTATATTATTGACAGCTGCGGTGGGAATTCGTACAAGAACATCTGATAGTTGTATATTACTCGTTTTTAATCGTCCTTCTTTATCTTGAAAAATAACAACTTCATTTTGATCAACACTTGTGATATTTAATAAATTAGTAATTTCATTTTTGAGCTGATCAAGAGTTGCGTATTTAGATAAGTCATCTTGCTGAGCAGTTGTTGAATCTCCTACTAATGTTCCAAATTTTGAGTAAAAACTCATTATTTATTTACTGCTTGACAAAATTATATACCATAAATTATATAATGGCAAAATCGTCCATATTAAACTTTGATACAGAGCGGTTGGTGAAACATAAACATAACAATGAACTTCCAGATTGTCATTATCTTATAGTTGGTAGAACTGGATCGGGCAAAACAAATTTGCTTATGAATTTACTTTTAGGAGATAATTTTAACTACGATCGCGTTTATATTTACACAATTAATCCGCAGCAAGATAAGTACGAGCTACTTAACAATTATAATGACAAACTTCGTGACGATCTTGAATCTGGCGAAGATTTCTTTATTATCAAACAACCGGAAGAACTTGTTCCAGTTAATCAACTCGATTCGTCCGAACACAAAATAGTTGTTTTTGATGATATTCCGCTAAACAACGAGGAAATGAATAAAATCAGATCGTATTTTTCACTGTCGCGAAATAAGAAATGTAATTCTATTTATCTCGCTCAAGGATATTATAATGTTGACAGATTTATCAGGCGAAATACTGGCTGTTTTATATTATTTCCAGGACTTGACAATGTTGACGTTAGAAATATCGCGAACGAACAATGCGGCGACGTAACAAAAGATAAATTTATTGAACTGTACCGTCAAGCAACAGCAAATAGATATGATTTCTTTTTGTTCGATAAGTTAACGAATGATAAGAATAAAATGTTTCGATGTTGTATTGAAAACTATCTGCAATAATTTTTATAGAAAATAGTATATAATTAATGGAAAAACAAGCAAAGTACAGAAAACATATAGAAAATCTAAAAAAAACTTGCGCAGTCTCAGGCAAAATTTAAACAGCTAGTACAGCAAGCACGGCGCGGTCAAGTTGTTGCAGCAGAAACAGCAGCTAGAGTTCTCAAACCAGTTACTGAGGCTTTACTTGGAAAACAACCTGAAGATAAGCCACTATCAGAAGAAGAAGCTAAAAAATTACAAGAAAAAGGTTTGATTGGACTAGTTAAAGAACAACAAGAGAGATCTGATGCGGAAAAAAGAAGATTAGCTGAAGCACTTACAGAAAATATAGCTGATCCTGCTGCAAGGCAAGCTGAAATAGATCGGCTAATAAATAATCCTCTAGAACTTGAACGAAGATTAGCAACTCGTACAATAGTTGAACCGATTGAGAGAAGGTTAGAAAAAGAAGAAGAACTTAGAATAAAGAGAGAGAGAAAGTTAGAACAAGAAGAAGAACGTAGAAGAGAGAGAGAGGAAGAAAAAGTTAAAACAGAAGCATGGAAAAAAGAACATGGATTAGATATACAAGAAAAAGAAAGATTTGACTATAATTTAGAAAATATAAATAACCAAATAGGAGATAATGAGTATAAAAATTTTGATGAAAAATATGGTTTTAAAAATACGAGAGTACGAGATGTTAGAAAAGATGATTACAAATCCGAAGAGAAAATTAAAGAGCTAGAAAAAATAAAAGAAGATAGTAAGATACATCTTGACAATGTAAAACTGGAAAATGAAAACTACATAAGCAGTATTAACAAATATCGACATTGGATTATTGCTGATCTTTATATGAAAGTTATCAGTAGAATAAAAGACAACCGATACGAAAATATTAACCATAATATAAGTTCTGAAGCAAAATATCTAGATGGAAAACGTATGAAGGCTGATAAAGTTGTTCCAAGGGATATGGATCCTATTGAAAGACAAACTGAATTAAGTCGATTGGTTGATGATTATAAAGAACTTGATAGAATGTTAGCTGAAAAAAAAGGAACTGGAGTCAGAATATTCGCATCAGTTACTGAAATGATCGGCAGATTAATGCTACTGATATCATCAAAAGAAGCAGGAAATGTTGGTGCTGAAATCGATAATGAAATTATTGACATACTTGATAATTTGAGATCGAGAAATTTATTAGTATCTGACGAATACGATACTTTGCACCGCGACTTAATCGCGTCGACTTAATTTTATAAAAATATAATAATAAATGTCAGCGACGCTATTACTCGACTCTTGCCAATCTGATAAAGATAGCGCGAACTTTTCAGTAAAGTATATTCCGCCAATAGAACTAAATCGTGAAAAACAATACGAAATTGGATTAATTTCATGTACTTGTTGGAACGCCATGGCAAACGTTAAGACTGGAGTCAATGATGAGTTTTCATTTATAAATACCCTCGATAATACTTGGAGAAAAGCCAGAATTCTGAAGAACGGCGTAGAGGTTGCTAAGGTGAATTTTGAAGATGTTAATAAAAAAGTAAACGAAATTCGAGCAGCAGCAATTCTAGAGAGCACAGAACCTAAATTTGATATTACTGTTATATATCCACCTAAAACTCAGCCTTGGACATCATTTAAAATTCCGCAAGGCGCCTACAATATAACCGACCTAAATAAAACAATAAAAGAACTTATAACAGAGAATAAAGGAAATGCGGATGATTTTGAGCTAGCACCGAATTATAATACATTGCGAGCTAGAATAAAAGTAAAAAATGGTATTATGGCTAGCTTTGCATCACCAACAAGCATTGCATCATTGATAGGATTTAAACATGATATTTATCCTGGTCTTATTGATACTCCTATCACGTATGACGGTGAATTTCCAGTAAATATAACTGATGTAAACACGATACTGGTAAATTGCTCTATTGCATCTGGTTCTTATTCAGCCAAAGGCAGCAAAGGGCAAACTATATACAGTTTCTCACCAGAAGTTCCACCGGGTTCTCTTATGCAAATTAGTCCTCGTCATATTATTTATTATCCGCTAAATGTTGAAAATCAAATAACAGAAGTAAATATGCAACTGACAGATCAATCTGGAAGACAGTTGGATTTGAATAATGAAGTTGTTACTTATTACGTGCACCTACGCGTTGCGTAGGCGAACAACGGTAAACATATATTTTTGAAAGATTTGACAACAAAATTATACGACCTCAGATATATAATGAAACAGAAAAAAGTTTACAGAAGAAAAATAGTAGGAGGATTTTTCGGAAATATATTTACTAAAATTGTTGAAAATATTCCGGGATTAGCTCGTAAAGTTGCGCCAATTGCACTTGACGCGTTTAAAGCTTTTGCAACTGGAGCTGCATCTGCTGCTGGAACTGCAGTTGGACAAAAAATATCTGATAAAATAAAAGGCGAACCTAAGGCGCATGCAGCAATCAAACAAGTTATTTCGGAAATCGCACCAACAAAAGAAACCCAACGCGCGATGATAACAACAACAAAAAAACTTTTATCACCGAAGGGCGAGCAGATTATACAAAATTTAATATCTAAAGTTACAACGCCGCAATAATTTTATATAACCTAATAAAATAAAAAATGTCTCTGAAAAATTATCTCGATTTTGCAGAAACTTATGACACAGACAACACAGTAACGGAATTTGAGTATGTTGAATATCTTGATGAAAATTCTAACGAACCCAATAAAACTAGCCAAAGAACATTTAATACACGAGACGAGGACGTATTTCTACTGCCTCACAAAGCAATGTTAGAAGTTCGTGGTCAGATTATGACAACAGCTGTTCCACCTGCTGCAATTGCAGCTAATGCAGAAGTAGCTCTTGTAAATAATGGTTGGTGTTTATTTAGAAGTGCTCGATATCAGCTGGCCAATCAAACAGTCGAAGATATTTCAAGTCACTTACAAGTTGCAAGTACAGCCTTAAATATTATTTTGTTTTCCGACGATTACTCCAAATCAACTGCAACTAACATGATGTGGTTTAAAGATACTGGACGTGGTATAGCAGAATCTAGAGAATTTATTCACAAAGGTCTTTTGGTACACGGAGCTAATGCCGCTGCAGATGTTGCAATTGTAGTAAATTTTCTTATCGCTAATGCTGGTGCTTTAGGTATAGTCGCACCAGTTGTAGGCGCTAATGCAGACGATACAAGAGTCTCACTTACTGCTGCTTGTAATAATCTTGGTATAACACCACCATTAGCAGCTGCAGACGGCTTTGCAATGTTAGACTTAGTTAATAATACAATTAACCCTCGAAGTAGACGCTACAATGAGGGCTATGCTAAGAGAAAAGCACTTGCAGCAGGATCACGTCAGATTACAATGATGCTGCCGTTAAGTACCATATTTGGCTTTTGCAGGGACTATAATAAAGTATTTCGTGGAGTTAAACATACGCTTATTTTAGATCGAGCAGAACGAGATGATTGTTTTCTCAGATTTGGTGGTGCTGATGTACAATTTGTCATAAACAAACTTGAGCTGTGGATGCCACGAATAACTCCGTCAGTCACTAAAACATTAGAATTAGATAGTATGCTGGAAAAACGCACAAATAAAATTCATTTTCAGCAACATAAAATATATCAAACAGCGGTTCCGAATACCACCGACTACACGTGGCGAGTCACAACAACATCGAGTGAACAGCTACCGCGTCAGTTATTCGTTGTATTCCAGCAACAAGCTCGACGTGGAAGCCAACTACAAAATAATGGAGTATTTGATAACGCTGATGTTAGACGAATATATGCCAGAATAAATTCAAAGCAATATCCAGAACGAGCGATCGAATGCAATTTTGAAGATAACGCCAATAAAAACATTACTAGACCTTACATGAACCTGCTCGACTCAATGCAGAAATATCAAGATACTGGAGATGGGACTCATATATCAGTAGAGGAATTTCGTACACTTTATCCGATATTTTACTTTGATGTTAGTAAACATAGCGAGCGAGCTGTGGACAGCACAGCTGATATTGAAATCACTTGGACGCTCGGAGCCGCTCCAGCAGCGGCATTAAACGTTTATGCGTTAGTGTTAAGCGACAGATCTGTTACAATCGACTCCATTGGAGGTAAAATGACAATACAAGTTTAATCTGTAATCGGTATATAAGATGACAAAATATATTATAAAAGAAATACATTTAACTGATGGCCAAGTTAAAAAATTAGCAGCTGCTGTTGCGAAGCGGAGGCCGGTTTCATTGAAGGTCAACCCGAGTGCTTTGGGGACTTTAACAAAATTATTGCTAACCAAAAATCAAGCAAATAAATACGATCGCAAAAAAACTTTCGTTTTAAATTTAAGCGCTGCACAAATAACTGCGATGTCAAAACATGGCGGTTTCTTCGGTCCGGTACTATCAGTAATAGCCATTACTGCCTAAAATTTTGCCAGTGTTAGGTACATTAGGGCTAGCAGCAGCGTCTGGGATCAGTATCTGGCGCATCAGAAAAGGCAGTTAAAGGTAGTGGAATAAAGAAAATTTTTGTCTAAAGATTAAATATAATGCTTAAACGAAAAACTGTGCGAAAAAAGACAACGACGAAAAGAAAAACGACGACGAAAAAAAAGACACAAGGTGGATTTCTTCCAATAGCCCCATTACTGGCAGGATTGGCGGGAAGTCTACTGCCGGGTCTGTTAGAACGAGGACGAGGACTAATGCTGCCAGGAACAAGGAGATAAAGTCGCGGCCGACTTCATCGGCTCCGTTAAGTAATTTGGATATACTTCATGAACTTAAAAAAGTAAAAAATTTTCACGGAGTTTATTCCAAAGATGAGCTTGCGGCGATTGCATCGCCAGCGACATCGTCGCCGGGTTCTTGTGTGATAAATATACAAGATTTTAATGACGGATCTGGTACACATTGGGTAGCTGTTTTTGATAACAACTATTTCGACTCGTTCGGAATTCCACCAAGTGACGCGGTAAAAAGATATATGAGTAAAAACAAAATAATAAATTATTCGTCTAATCAAATTCAACCAGTTGGAGCTTCCGCTTGTGGATATTATTGCATAATGTTCATTAAACAGATGACCAAAAATCCAGATTTTTTAAAGTTTATTTTGCAATTTGACAAACAACCCTCTCACGCTAATGATGAGATCGCGATTAATTTTATCTAAATTACAAATATAACAATGTCAACATATTGTCTCAAGTGTAAAACTAAAACAGAAAATAAAGACGAAAAACGGAAAAAACGAAGAATAATAGAATAATGCTGAAAAGTATTTGCGCAATTTGTGGAAAAAGAAAAAGTATGTTTTTGCCAGCAACAAAGTCCGGGGCGGGTTGCCCGCCTGACGTTGTCAGGGACGTTATTTTAGTAGACGACTAAATAAATAATGACGTGCAACTGCGACGCAGATAGAGATTTATGTCTCGAGCAAAATAAAATTGTTACATATTGCCAGAAATGCAATAACAGAGAAATAATTGGAACGGGTTTAGATATACATAAATTAATTGGCAAACTGCCGAAACCGAAAGGTGGTTGGACATTGCCAGGCCATAAATATACTGGCCCGTGGAATCCGCTTGATGAGCAACTTGACGAAAATGATAATCCGCTGCCAGGACAGGAGCCTTACAATCAGGTTGACGCAATAGCAATGCGTCATGATATCTGCTACAGAGATATTGAGCAATCTAGTGGCGAAACAAAACACAGCTGTGACAAAGTAATGTTAGACGAACTTCGTGAAATGAAACCAGTAAATATCCGAGAGCGTGTTGACCGAAGGCTGGTACAGGGTATTATTGGAGCAAAATATAAACTTGGTCTCGATAGAGACTTATATGATGACCCAGCGACAACGTCGCTTGCAGATGAACTACACAGACCTAAAAAAAAAAAAATTTCCGCGACGCAAGGTTGTAGCAAATGCCGTTGATGACATTTGGGCGATAGATTTAGTTGATATGTCAAATCTAGCTCAATTTAACGTTGGCGCTGATGGCGCTCCAAAGAAATACTTGTTCAATGTTGTCGATGTTTTCAGTAAATATGCATTTAGTGTACCGGTTTCTGATAAAACAGGGACCTCAATGATTGACGCGCTAAAGCACATAATAACAACTATGGAAAGAAAGCCGAATAGAATCTGGACCGATCACTGAGCAGAGTTTTTTAACAAAATGTTCGAGCAGTTTTTGGAACAAAATAACATTAAAAAATACGTTACTGGAAATGAGGGAAAAAGCGTCATTGTCGAGCGATTTAATCGCACGCTTAACGGAAAAATTCATAAGTATTTGACAGCTAAAAACACGAATAAATATATTGACAATTTACATAAAATTGTTGACGAGTACAATAACACAAAACATCGAACCACTAAAATGTCACCAAATGACGCGATTGCAAATCCAATACTAGCGAACGAAAACATGTACCGAAGACATAAATTTAAAGTTGGCGATAAAGTTAGAATTTCATTGACGAAAAAAACGCTTGAAAAGGGATTTACTCCGAACTGGAGCGAAGAAGTATTTGTTGTTGATAAAGTACTTTTAACAATACCAGTTACATACTCGTTACAAGATTTGCTAGGAGAACTTATAACTGGCAGTTTTTACGAGCAAGAACTTCAGAAAACAGAACAAGATATATTTGTTATTGAAAAAGTTATTAGAAAGCGCGGCAACAAAAGTTTAGTTAAATGGCGCGGATATAGCGATAAATTTAATAGTTGGGTACCAACTAAGTCGATTGCATCGACTGCGATTGCATCGACTGAATAATATTATTATAGATTTGCTCGTATTTTATTAGTACTGACTTACATTTTACTGGTTTACATAAAGAAATTAAGTGTAATTTTCTCGCATCATCGACTGGCATTAAATTAAATATTTTAACAAAAATGAAATCGTATTTTATGTTTCTTTGTTGTCCCGATACTTTTACGTTTAGAAAGGGCCTTATAAGTTGCCAAAATATTTGGTGCTCGGCAACGCTAAAATTAAATTTTAATATTTTTTTGGCAATGTGGTACTTAACATCATATCGACCAGTTGTTGGTCTACTTAAATGTTTCTTGCTAACAACAACATCATCTTCGTCATCATCGCCATAGTTATACAAGATATCATTTTCAGCATAATCAGCAAATCTGTCGTCGGTGATATTTTTTAATGTGACATTAGGAACTGAAACAAAATCTTCCGAGTAAAGTTGAGCCAGTCTCTCGATTAAGCTCATTATGATAATAATCTTTTTATCTAATTAATATATAATATGGAAATAAAATATCATTGTCGAGTTAATATACTAAACAAAAATGAATTAGCCGAAGCAGTTCGAAATTGCTTGCTGGGATATAATTTTCATTTTGTTGACGTTATGATAACATTGGGCGAATCTGATAAATTTTTGTTAACAGCAGCGGATAAAATAAAATTTAATACAAATGCAATGATGACAATACGACTAAATCGCGATGACATAATGGAATTTGGTCATAATTGTCTTTCTCGTAATGATATAGAAAATATTATTAATTATCGTATCTCAAACTAAATCTGTCAAATGTCAACATTGACGTTGCTGATCTTCTTTTGTCGTCGGCGACATCTTTTACTCTAGCTGAATTAATTTTATGATATTTTGCTGCAGATGTTATTGATTTAAATTTCATTTCTTCAGACGTTTCCAGATTTATCGAGAAAATTGATTTAGAATATCTAGCACCACCAGTATCTCCTCTTCTACTATTTTCTTGTTGTGTAACCAAATCTAAATTTTCTAGACGATTATCGGTTTTAATTTTGTTAATGTGGTCGATAACTAAATTATTTGAAATAACACCATGAAAAGTTTCGTAAATAAATCTATGCGACTTATAATTGATTTGATCAGTTTTTGTTACTTGTAAATAACCATCATTATTCAAACTTCCAATAACATTTTTTGTTTTTATATTTCGAATAATTCCCTTATCATTTGCCTCATATAGATCAAAGATTGGATGAGGTTGATATTCGTTTTGTAATCCTAAATTTTCGATATTATCATCTGCAATTGCGCCATTTGCTCTATATACTCGTTGTACTTCTGGAATATCACCGACAAACAAGGTATAAATAAAATCTTTTCTAAACATTTCAATTCTTCTTGTATCATTACCTTTCACTGAAATTAAGATACCAATCGGTGTTGGTACGCCAATAGCTTTTTCGGTTGCTATGTTGATAACAGAGCCTATTACATTTGCAGCATATAAGTTATACTTCGGATGTACATGATACATCTCTTGCTCTTCCCCTGTCAGTGGTAGATATCCCAAGATTTCTGTCATTATATATATACAAAATTTTTTCATATCTCTAATTAAAAAAATTAAAAAATTTCAATTAAATAAACAATATTACTATATACATATAATGCTGAAATTGCGAGACATTGCTAAAAAGAGTATTATCAAATCCGAAAAAATTGCTTCAGCATTTTCAGGCTATGATAATAGTTATAAACTCGACGATCAGACTATATTAGCTAATTTTAGCTCTACAAATTTATATCATCTTTTACAACCTGTTATAGCTCAAGAACTTGCGGCTCATAAAAGCATCAAACTCATAGTCCAATATCATACGATTTTATCAAAGTTACACGCAGTTGAAGATGTACTTGACGTAATTTTTGAAACAAAATGTTTTGAGAGCGAAATCTCGGAGCCCTATTTAACAGCTAAATCGAGGAAGATATTAACTGGAACAAACATTGCCATGGTCGCCGATGAAATACATCAAGAAATAAACAAAAAACTAGAAGAATTTACTTCGTCAGGGTCAGGTTGGAAATTCGAAATGATAAAAGCAGTTTTATTTCACACAGCAAAATATAACGTACTTCGCGGCAGCGGCGCTAATAGCGCTGGGTACGTCGATCTTCCTCAAAAAATTAAGAACAAAAAGTGCTGTATAAATGTCAAAAACAACGATGACAAATGTTTCCAGTGGTCTATTCTTTCCGCAATGTTTCCCAAAGAACAAAATTCCGATCGCGTCAACAAGTATTTTCCGCACAAGAACGAACTAAATTTTGATGGCATCAACTTTCCAGTAGCAGAAAATCATATACCAAAGTTCGAAAAACAAAACGGTATCTCAGTAAATGTTCTCGGACTAGACGAACGAGAAAACGTTTACCCTAGATATATCTCAGAAAATGCTTCGCAAAAGACAATAAATTTATTATTTTTTCAGGGACATTACTGTTGGATAAAAAACTTTAACGGATTAGTTGGCGGACAGTACAGTAAAACAAAAACAAGAAATATTTCTGTTATAGATGTCTACACGGATTTACTAGCAATGAAAGACTGCAAGAGCATCTCAAATACTGCGTCAACGTTCAAAAAATAACTATGCCTAGCGAAAAAGAAAAAATATTAAAATTTAAAAATTATAATCATAAACTAAGTATTTCTTTTGTTATTTACGCCGATTTCGAGTGTCTACTCGTTCCCGTGGCTGGAGCAGAAAATAATCCGAACAAATCAAGTACCAGAAAAATACAACAGCATATTCCTTGCGGTGTAGCTTATAAAGTAGTTTGTTGAGCCAGCGATAAATTTTCATCTCCGATAAGGTTATATAGAGGTAAAAATCCTGCCGTGTGGTTACTAAAAAATTTAATAGACGAAGTTAATACAATTTCTAACAGATTACTTAGAACAGCTCCGATCAGAATAACGTCTAAACAACAACTCGACTTTGATGAGACAGTTAATTGTCATATTTGCGAACAGTTGCTGGGGGACTCCAAGGTGCGAGATCACTGTCATTTGACCGGCCAATATCGTGGAGCAGCTCATAACAGTTGCAATTTGAAATTTCATTCTCCGGATTTTATTCCCATAATTTTACATAACTTTCGTGGCTATGACAGTCATATCATTGTAGAAGCTTTTGGTGATAAAAACATTAAAGCTAAACTAAAATTGAATAACGTGATAAAATGTATTCCAAATAATTTTGAAAAGTATATGTCGGTGACGCTCGGCAAATTACGCTTTAT
>JAECUM010024282.1:0-42157 GCA_016617855.1 Megalonaias nervosa
GAGCTAACTTTCTCCATGAGGGGCCCAAAGGAGCTAACTTTCTCCATGAAGGGCCCAAAGGAGCTAACTTTCTCCACGAGGGGCCCAAAGGAGCTAACTTTCTCCATGAAGGGCCCAAAGGAGCTAACTTTCTCCACGAGGGGCCCAAAGGAGCTAACTTTCTCCATGAAGGGCCCAAAGAAGCTAACTTTCTCCATGAAGGGCCCAAAGGAGCTAACTTTCTCCATGAGGGGCCCAAAGGAGCTAACTTTCTCCATGAAGGGCCCAAAGGAGCTAACTTTCTCCATGAAGGGCCCAAAGGAGCTAACTTTCTCCATGAAGGGCCCAAAGGAGCTAACTTTCTCCATGAGGGGCCCAAAGGAGCTAACTTTCTCCATGAGGGGCCCAAAGGAGGAAGTTAGCTATCTGAGGTACAGAGGCTTTTACAAGGAGAGATGTGTTTCAACTCACACCACTGGAAGAAAACTCTACACTTTCTCCTACGTAATTTCAAAGTGGTGGTCGTTCATGCCCAAACAAACCTGTCTACCACTTGTACTACGAACTATATCCATCTAAGGGATAACTTGATATGAACCTTGCATGCATGTTCAGCACCATGGATTTGGCTGGATGACTTACAATCACAATTTGGGGTGAAGGATGAGTTTCCTCTGAATCACAGATGCAAAATTCAATAGATTGCTGGTACATAGACTGTTCATCCATGACCTTTCCCACTTCAGGTGATCAATCAAGGTTAGTCAGTATTCTGATCCCTTGGTTTTACAAGACCCTGGGAATCAGAAGGACTAGGTGAAAGGAGTTTGCCACAAGACATGTTTACAGTTCAGGTAAAGGATGTTGACTGCCTTGGCTTTTAGATCTGAAACTTAAGAGACAAAGGACACGAGTAATAAAAAGGACTATGAGAGACTGAAGACTGAAGGGAGAAAGAACTGTTAATCAGCTGAATCCAACAGGTCATTCAGTACCATAGGACTTTCTGCCTGCATGGGATGTAATGGACTAGGATGTGAGTTTGTTGACAATGGCACGACCTGAAAAAAATCCTAAGCAAGGAGGCAGAGGTCTAAGGACTTGTCTCATCCTTGCCTATAATATAAATGAAGACAATTGAGTTGCAAGACTGAATGAGAATGCTCTTTCCAGACAGCATTGCCTGGCCATGACTGAAATGTATGCACCTTGGCCTTCATCTCTCAAAGATTAATTTGTAATGATAACTCCAGACTGGACAAAACCATGCTCACTTTAGGACGGACGAGAGGAAGTGGGGACCCCAGCTTGTCATGCTGGCATCTGGATCTTGATTTCTGGCAGTTGCTACTGAAACTTTATCATCTGGTCTTGAGGGCAAAGATCAGCCACCACTAGGATACAAGGATCATCTGCAGGGTTGCCATGAACAAACAGACCTGTCAATACCCCAACAGATGTTTATCAGTTGTTTCCCAATGTCCAACATATTTTTAGCCACCTGTCCATAGTATACCAACATGCCATGCCAACACTGATATCTTGTCTTAATCAACACTTTGATGAAACTCAACAAGTAGGCATGAGGCTATTTCTAGCATCACTGATTTTCTAATTAGCTCCCCCTGTTATACCAATAGTAGTTTTCATGAACTGACTAATGTACAAGGTCCTAATTCTTTCTTTGTACCTTCAGCTAATGAGACCACCTGGTCTGTTATTCTGAAACATCATAAATCACACTGGCTATTTTTGCTAACAGTTCATCATCTCAACTTTTTGGGATTCACAAACAATGGCTTCACTCACAATAATGCAGGTGCTTGGACTGAGTACACTACAGCATTATCAAGCATTTAGTGACAGAGCTGAAAAGCCTAATAAATATATAGAACCTTGGAATACAGCATCTTTCATTTTTAAAAAAATGATACCTTGAACCACAGCCTATATTTTTGTAAAACATTCCATAAAAATTACTGTGAAATTGTAGCAATAATCAGCTCTGTATGAAGGAGTAAATCAAAGAATTTTCTAATTTGAGTAATGAAGGCCATATATGATCATGTACTGGTATCAGTTGTATTAAGCTGAAAGCATGTAACACCAGAATGCTTTTCGTTAAACTGGGTCAAATTATGATTCTGAGGAAAAAGTTGCTTAAAAGTTTTAAAATTTTTATTTTACTAATGGCAGCAATATTTGATGGTTTATCAACATCATTTACATAAACATGAAGGGCTTTTATGACAGGATGCCTTCTGTAAAATTTGGTCAAATTCTTTTGGAGTGGTTTTTGAGAAGTTATTTGAAGTTAATTTTTACTATTTTCAGTAACAGTGGCCATATTTGAATGCAGATCTGGATCACGTGTATAAACTTGAAATCCCTCCAGGTCAGAATACTGTCAGATTTAAAGATCTTTTTTTATTATTTTAATGGTGGCCATATTTTATATGGCTAAGCATCATTTAAACAAATTTTAAAGATCTTCATGGCAGGAATACTTTCTCACAAATCTGGTAAAATTATGCTGACAGGCTTTTAAGAAAAGTAGCTTAATTACATTTCTGTTTTTAGTAATGGCAACCATATTGGATCCAGTGAACAAATCTGAAAGGCTGTGATGTCAGAATGCTCCCTGTAAAATACATACAAAGTGCTCAAATGGTTTTCAAGAAAACCTTTTTTTTTTTTTTTTAGAAAAAAAAAACAACTGTGAATGGATGATGTACAGCTGAAAAGGACCACACTATAAGCTCATTTGGCCTTAAGGAAAGGTGGGCTATTAGCTTTAAAATGACTTCCCAAAAAACTGCTCAACAAAATTTGATAAAATTTGTTAGAAAGTATCTTTTCATTTCAAAGTTTTAAAATTTATTCCAAGCCTCCATAAAATATGAACACCATTACTAAAATTTAAAAAGAACTTCAAATGACTTATTCTCAACACAATTTGACTGAAATTTTACAGCACGCATCTTGATATGAAGTCCTTTCAAATTTCTACAAACAATCCGATACACACAACGTATGGCCAACATTGCCAAAATTAGAATAAAAAACTTTTAATGACTTTTCAAAATCTTTCAAGCAGAATTTTATCAAATTTGACAAGAAATGATCTTCTTATGTAGACCTTTCAAGTCTGTGCTAACAATGCTGATGTGCCATCAAAGATGGCCTCTGTTACTAAAGATAGAAAACCCTGAACATTTTTTTCTCATAAACTTCTCAAATGAATTAAACTAAATCTGATGAAACATCTTGACCTTTAAAGTTTACATAAATGATGCAGATCTACTATATCATCATGTTACTAAAAACATTAAAGCTTTTAAATCGGTTCTTCTCCAAAAATACTCGGCAGACGTTGACCACAATTTTAATGGAAACCTTTTAAAGTTGGTACAAATGATGCTGATCCACCATTAAATACATTTGCCATTACTAAAACAAAAGACAAAGTGGCTCACCTTACTTGCATAACCTAACAGTTGACCACAGGACTAAACACCCTTATGTAGTCTTGTCACAATATAACTTCAAGTAAATATCTTTCAAATGTTATACCATGTTGACTTTACTTATTTTACTACAGCATGGAAAACATTTGTTTTAAAGATACAGGCCTAATTATTATGCATATCCAAAGGTACATGCATAATTAACATACATATCCAAAGACACAGGCATAATTGATACACATATCCAATGATACAGGCCTAATTAATATGCATATTCAAAGATACAGGCATAATTGATACACATATCCAATGATACAGGCCTAATTATTATGCATATCCAAAGATACATGCATAATTAATATGCACATCCAAAGATACATGCATAATTGATACAGATATCCCAAGATACAGGTATAATTAATATGCATATCCAAAGATACAGGCATAATTAATATGCATATCCAAAGATACAGGCATAATTAATATGCACATCCAAAGATACAGGCATAAATTAATATGCATATCCAAACATACAGGCATAAATTCATAAATTAATATGCATAAGATAAATGCATAAATTAATATGCATATCCAAACATACAGGCATAAATTCATAAATTAATATGCATATCTAAACATATAGGCATAATTAATATGCATATCCAAACATACAGGCATAAATTTAAAAATTAATATGCATAACCAAAGATACAGGCATAATCAATATGCATATCCAAAGATACAGACATAATTAATACATATAATTTCTTGCTTATAATCAACTCATGCAAGACCTTTATGATATAAACCTATTTACCTAGTTTTATAAAACTGAATGAAACTATATCTAGAGAGGTACCAAGCCAGCTGATGCAACATCATCTCATTTAATATGCCCAGACAATACATATTACCAAATATGCCTAAGTTAATGATGACAAAATCTTATTTAAAAAGCTGGGGCAAATTATGATCAAAAGTCTGTCTCTAGATTTGTAACAAGCTCAGCCAATCAATCACAATATATAACACACAAGTTCCCAATTTTATCACAATCAGTTCTAAAATACTGAAAACAAGCTCAGCAATCAGCTGCAAGATCATGTTGATAAAATGCATGATTCTCACGCATTATCAAACTCATCTGAGACCTTGATCCTATAAGCCCACATTTCAACTCTGATAAACAATGAACCAGAAATACAGTCACCAGAGTAGTAACAAGCTCAGCCAATCAGCTACAAGATCACCACAATCTTGCTCACTATCAAATTTGAGGCTTATTTCATTAATGTTTGGATCTCATTACTGCATTCATCAGAGAACTTGATGATATAAGCTCATATTTGAAGTCTGATTATGAGAGTCTCTCAAAGGGACTGATGCTCTACTTGGTTAAAAGAATTTCCAGGAATTCAAGATAAGACCTTTTAACTGTGGGGTGTTGAAACCATCTCTAATATTCTTCAGCAATAACAAGATTTTCAAATTAACTGCTGTGGTACACATACTGGGTGACAGGATACTTTGTGTCAAAGTTGGAAAAATCTGTTCAGCAGCTGTGTTTTGTTTTTTTTACAGATCAAGTCATTTAAATGTTTTCTCATGTTTGAGTGGATTGGTATCATTTGTACAAATCTGAAAGCTCTTTCTTCTAGGATGCGTCTGTAAAAGTTAGTTAAATTATGTTGAGCAATATTTCACAAGAAGTTATGTAAATGTTGGACTATTTATAGTAAGTGGGGACTATTTATAGTAACAGTGGTCATATTTGATGATGAATTGGTATAATTGGTATAAAATTGAAAGAGTTCAAAGCCAGGATGCTTTCAGTCAGTTTGGTCAAATTCTTTAGGTAGCATTTGTGAATAAGGTCAAATTCTTTAAGCAGCTTTTGTGAATAAGTCATTAAAAGTTTTTTTCCAGTTTTAGTAACAACTCAGTATTTGAGTGCCCTCTATGCCAGGATGCTTGCTTTTAAATTTAGACAAATTCATTTTAAAAGTTTCTGAGAAGGAATTATTCAAGAAATCTTTTTATATTTTTTAGTAATAACAGTGATTTATTTAATGGTGGATTAGCATCATTTTTAAGATTTTAAAATTCTTCTTGCCAGAATGCTTTCTGTCAAGCTCAGTCATATTCTATTGGATGGTTTTAGAGAAAAAGTCATTTAAGGATTTATAATTTTAGCAATAATGTCCACATTTGACGGCAGACTGGCATCATTTGTACAAATTCGGACAGTTTTCTTGAGGCCATGCTACTGATCAAAAGTAACATTGTATTCTTACTAAGATGTTTTCTGTTAAATTTGAACAAAATATGTTGAGCGTCTTTTAAATCGCTGTTTAAAAATGTTTCTATTTTTAGTAAAGTGGTCATATATGAAGGTCCAAAGGCATCTTTTGCATCTGTGTGAAAGGTCGTCAATCCAGGATGCTTTCTATCAAGTTTCACAAAATTCTATTCAGCAGTTTCATAACAGTCATTGAAAAGATTTCTATTCTGTGCTTAGGATTGGTGTCCAGATACAAGCTTGCATTAAAAATGATTTGGATTACAGCATGTTCTACACTGTTGCATCAAGCTCATTCTCAAGCCTATCTCCTGTGTACAAATCTATTCAGCAAAGAGTATGGTTTTGGTAGGAGAAAAAAAAACAACAAATCTGCCCAAAATGTGCAAGTGGGAAAGGAAAAAATGCATCCTGAGCAAAATATTTTTGTGAAACTAAGTCTGTCTCTTCAAATTATATTTTCCTATATTGGCAACAAACATGGGGAAATAACCTTTTAGTCTAACCCGCTACCAAAAGAAACCCAGTCAAGCCCTTGGGAAGAAAAATCTGCACAAGTTAATAATTATTGATAAATATGAGGCATCCATACTTCCTTTCCATGCTTGAAGCACTCCTCTATAGAAGCCAATGTTGCTGCCTTTTCCTCTGGTGACATTTCCAATGTGTTCAGGGCTTCCTCTCCAAACTCTCGCCGCAATGTGACAGTGACAATCTCACCTGCGTTCACCATGCCCTGCAAACACATTATAGGGATAAAATACTAATCTTTTTATAATATGCAGCTAAATGCAAACAGCATAGACTTTAATCTGCCTTCATGCCATCATATAACATGCCTACTGATCAAGGTTAAAGCTGTTTGTTTTACTCATGCCATGATATACCTGTGTATTTTATGACAGCATACCCAAGTCTTTCCTCCTTGCAGTCTTGAACTCACATGTAGTTCTATCATGTTTCTGGTAAAAAAATACTTCATTGTTCATTGTTGCTGAAAGATGTTTCAGTCCAACTTTGTACAAGTGAAACTCAAACATGAGTCAGTCAAAGGGAATGATACTCTACTGACTGAATTTCCAGGAATTTAAGACCATATCATGTCTTCTTTTTAACTGGTGAATAATAAAACCATCTCATAAGTGATAAGATTTTCAAATTAGCCACTGTGGCAGCTATGGGTGAAATGATACGCCTGTACTGTATATTGATATGATTCACAATACACAGCCTATGATATGATCATTATCAATACACATATTAACTTGATGGTCTTTCCATCTTTAGAAGATCTGTAAGTGGTATGTTGTGCCCTTTTATGTGATTTACTGGTTGTATTTCCATATTGCAGATTACAGACACACAAGTGGTGCCCTTTTATGTGATTTACTGGTCGTATTTCCAGTATGCAGATTGCAGACAGACATATAATTAGCACCTACTTATGTGCCATTCTCATCCATGACAAAAGAAATCCTTTCGAACAGACTAACTGCTAGCTGTCAGTGATTTGTATTCAACATTTTAAGCCATTTAAGGCTGCTCAATCTAATCAGATGTAGGACTCACTTTGGCCACCAGACAGAGGTATTTTGATCAAAATATCTTTACTTCTTAATTTCATTTTATTCATTTTCATTTATTCAGTTTATCTTAACCCTGATAGGGAAATATAGCTTTGTGGCACATCATCCCGCAGGGCTGTAATGTTTGAGAAAATTTCATTCAACTTTTAAACTGAATTTATTTTAATTTGGCTTGGTTTTCTGCCTTTTCAACATTTCCTGAAAGGATTATTGACTGGCATGCCATCTACTTTTGTCCATCCAGCATGTACATCAGACTTGTATTTAGCACCATTTTCAGGCTCAAAATCACCACTGGTATCTCCATTATCACTTTGCCAAGCTCTAATAATTTGACATATTTCATAACTTTAAAAATTATTGTCATCATCGGCCAGTATCTGCTGAATCAAGTCCTCATTTGAAGATAAACAATGCTGGGAATCAGATATTTTGTGTTTTCCAGTCAGCCCATATTTTAAACATGCATTTCAAAACCTGATGCAGGTTCAAATTATGGCATAATGCTTGTTCCAGGGCATAATGTGTTGATCAAATTTAATTCAACAACTAATATGTCATATGATTAGCATTGCAAATGGTGAGTTCCAGACCAAATTTCATTAACACTGTAGTTTGGTCTCATCTCAACAACATACAAACTGTTATACTAGCAATTTATGAGAAAATAATTCATCTTCATAGTGTTGTTTGTATCAATTTGCCTCCACTTATATTAATTTGTGAATCGTTACCGGAAAAGTATTGATGCATGGATATATTCAGGGTTCGAATTTAACACAAATTTCTCTGTAGCCAGAAGGACTAGTATACTGAGAAATTTACTAGTCCTGCCAAATCTTTACAAGTCCTGTCAACAAAACAATGTCACATACTTGTATTGAGATTAATGACAATTTTATTTCATAAATAGCATCATCATATGAAATGCAAAAGTACAGAAGTATAAATCCTGCTTCAATTCATCAATCAGTCAATTCACATTTCTTGTTTCTCAAGATAATCTGCATCAAATTCCAGAAAGAGATCCAGGTGTCCTTTCTTGTCCTCCACCTGTACTCTGGGTCCATATAGGGTTTGTTCTGGTGGCAGAACACTTTCTACAAAACACCACATTTTGCCTGTCTTATAAGGAGGGAATTGTGCCTCGTTTTCAAATACGTGTTGTTACAGTACACTGACACGAATTATTTAAAGTAAGAAAAGGAATGGCACAATGTCCTTTATATAAGAAAGTCAGTGCAAGAAAGATGTGCCTTGGCCCCCCCCCCAATTAAATGGCCTCTCCCTAGTAAAGACTTGACTTCAGCGAATGTCCTGCAGGATCAAAGCAGCGGCTACTGTAAACACTGTTATAAAATATTAGCATCAGAACAAGCTATCTGACTCGGCACGTTGTATTTAACAGCTCCAATTACAGTCTCATCATTAATAGTTTGATAATTGTTCCTAATTAATCAAACCTCAATGTATTGTTGAAATTAATAATAAGGCAGAAAATTTTCAAATCTTAGATGCCCATGCTCAGAGATTTTAATTCCCAACAAATGTACGGCATTCTGTTTGGATATCTCCACGTGTATTCAATTATTTATTCAATTATTTGTTCATTCTTGTAAGGGAAAAATATAAAAACTATTCTTATCATCAAATAAAAAGTAGTTGTATGGAAAGGATGTGTCAATAACATAATCGTAATAAATTGATCTAATTCTTATAATTATTTTGATGCAAATGTAAAATATGCAGCTTCCTGTTTGTGACTGTTGGAGCATTTGACTAGCAAACAAAAAAAACAAACAAAAAAACCTTAAACAAACATGCAAACTAATTTCTTTGAATAGTTTTGGTTGTGTTCTTTTGTGTGGTATACCGCTTTGTAGTTTGTTACTGTGGTCGAGTGAATAAAGTGTGATACCACATCATTTTTCATTTAATTCATTATCAGATTAATTAGCATCAATTACCAAACTTCTGTTGTTAATGACAGGACCATAACTGGCGCTGTTAAGCAAAATAAACAAAATCAGATGGCTTCTTGTTATAGAAACTCACCTTTCTGAGGCAGAAAATGACTCCATCTTCTCATGCTAATATTTTATGACTGTGTATACAATGGTCACAGCTTTGATTCTACAGAACATCTGCTGAAGTCAAGTCTTTATAGGGAATGGCGTAAACAAATGCTGACTGTTGATAACCAAAACTTACTAGCCCATTGGATCATTAACATTATGAAAGTTACTAGTCCGACAGGAAATCTACTAGCCTTGGGCTAGCAGACTACCGCTAATTTCAAGCCCTGATATTGATGAATCCTAGCGGCAGCCATATTAGATGTAAGGTTGTCACTATTTTCATACGGGATAAACTAGATGCTGTTAGAAGACTTTTGGTGAAATCCCCCACTGACATGACCATCCATTCAGGAGAATTTGTGAGAAGATTTGCAATACGTTCATTGTGGCAGTCATTAAGATTGGAACAATTTTGATTCAGATCAACCAGTTCAGATCAATTAGTCCTCTGGTGAAAATCCCATGTCGATATGACTTTCCATTTTAAAGGAGTTACAATAACAAGATTTTCAAGACGGATACCATAGTGGTCATACCGGATATCAAATCTGTAACAATTTCTTCTAGTACCAACTAGACATCATAAAAAGTCTTCTGGTGAGAAACGCATACCAATATGACTTTCCATTCAGGAGGAGTAGCCTAAGAACATTTTCAAAATGGTTGCTATAGTGGCCACATCAGATCTCAGATCGGCATCATTTTCATTTAGGACCAAGTAAATATCATAAAATGTCATTTCGTGAAAACCCAATGTTGATAAGACCATGCATTAAGGACAAGTAGAAATAAGATTTTCAAGATGGCTGATCAAAACCATTTACAAGAAAGCCACTGTGGCATATATATTAGACATCAGATCAGTACCATTTTAATTTTATACCATCCAGAACGTCAGATTGGCACTATTTTCATTTAGGACCAACAAGACCTTGGGATGAATGTGTGTATTAAGTTTCATGGCAATCCTCCAAGTAGTTTTGCAGTAGTGACAGCAAACTTATGTTAACAAACATACAGATGGCAAACAACAGGTTATCCCCTCAGCTCTTATGGTCTAGGACCACTAGAGCTAAAAACATTACATGCTATTTCAAAACTGATCAAGACATTCTGTCTGTGATCTTTCAAGCCAAACTTCTATTGCAAGCTTAAAAGGATATTATTAAACCTCAGTTTGATCCACATACCAATTCAGGAGGCATGTCTCGATCAGTCAAGAATCTCGTCATTACAATGACAGTTTTACATCACCATATTTTATCAGCCAGTCCAATCACTTTTCCACCTTTTGGGAAAGCTTCATTCTGACATTACAAGGAAAAAAACCAACAATTTTTCAAAATTAAAAAATGCTTCTCTGATTATACTTGCACAACCATAATGTTATCAATACAGCCACTGCTTTCCAAATCCAGCCTACCCATGGCAAGAAAGACATTACAACAATTTTGGCTTGGTTTAGGAACAATAGTGCTAAAATGTCCTTTATGTCCTTAAAAAAGAATCAGACAAGATTAGTCTCCCTTTTGATATAGGTATTAATGTCAAGAAAACTATAAGCGTTAGTTACTACTAGAGGAAAGGTACACATACAACATGGATGTAACTGGAGATGGCTTGGGAAGGTGTGCCTGTTTTTATGATCAGGGAAGTATTATCAAAGAAACATTTCATCTTTAAACACAAGTCCCTCCAAGCACTGATGCTCTACTGGGCAAAGAGAATTTCCAGGAATTCAAGATAAAACCCATTTTTCCTTTTAACTGTCGAGTGTTGAAATTATTTTTCTATATTCTTTATTAATAACAAGATTTTTCAAATTAGCTGCTGTTGTGGACATACTGGATGCCAGATTTGCACCATTTACATTTAGTTCAAAGTAGACATCATCAGCAGTCTTTTGGTGAAAACCCCTCGTCATAATGATCATTGATTCATCAGGAGTAGTGACAACAAGATTTTCATGGCCGCCATTTTGGATGTATGACTGGCACTATTTTCATTTAGGACCAACAAGGTATCATAAGAAGTCTACTGGTAAAAACTCCGTATTGATTCCATTTGGAAGAAGTAGAGATAACAATATTTTCAAGACAGCCACCATTATGGCCATACTGATGGTTAGTCTTTCAATTTAGGATCAACTAAATGCCCAACTCTTCTAATGCAAATCCCACATAAAAATGACTTTACATTCAAGAGTAGCAACCAAAAAAATGATTTTCAAGATGGCCAAATATTAGACATCAGATGAACACCATTTTAATTTAGGATCAACAAAACATTTTATTGAAAACCCCATAGTGATATGACCATTCACTGAGGAGAAAAATCGATAAGATTTTCAAGATGGCCACTGTGGCAGCAATTTTTGACATAAAATTGACACCATTTTTAGTTAAGACTGACAATATAAAAAGTCTTCTGGTCAAAACATTAGTATGTCTTTCCAATTAGGAGGAATACCCATGTTCATACAACAATCCACCCTGGAGGAAAAGTGATATCAATTGTCAAGATAGTTGCCATGGGCATCAGTTTGGCACCATTTAGGACCAAATAGACATCATTTAAAGTCTTTCAGCGAAAAAGCTATACTGATGTTATTATTCATTCAAAAGGAGTAGCGATAGCAAGATTTTCAAGATGGCTGTGGTAGCAGTCACACTGTATGCCTAAGTATCCCCAATTTCATTAGGACCAACCAGATGATGTGATGAATGTTTGTGTCAAGTTTCGTGGCAATACTCAAAGTAGTTTATGAGGAGTAGTGATAACAAATTTGTGCTAACAGACAGACAAATGACAGACAAAAGACGAAAGACCATCCCATAAGCTCTTCCGGTCTATGACCAGCAGAGCTAAAAATGGGTTTTCTTTTCAAATATAACCATAATACATTAGGAGTGTAGGTAAGATGAGGTTACATCCCTTGTGCCCGAGTCAGCACAGATTCCACTCCTTTAACATACACATAGCAACTTTGGTACGAAAAAATACAGGCAAAATTTAGCAATTGCATTACAGAAACACAAATGAGTGATAGAAACAAAAAATGTGCACCCACAAATCCAGCCAATGTATGTTTACTGTATGTAGAGATGAATGTGTTACCCATACAGTAGGTCTACTATACTCAAAAATAGGTAATTGAATAGATGATGAATTGAGACAGTTTAAACTTTAATCATTTGGTTGTATAAGTACTTCATGTCCATTCAAACAGATTTACCCACATCATATCTGCTATAGTTCATTAACATGCCCAGCATTTAGATATTAAACTTGCTATAGGGCCAGTCAATGGGGACATCATGTACATGCCAAACAACAGTTTATGTCCATGAACTGTGTGTTGCACATTGAGCACACTTTTACATCTGGAAAAAAATATGAAGAAATATAGCTACAACTTGTCTTTATTGGATGTCTACATTTTTTTTAGTGGATGTCTATCCACATCTCTGTTGGCACTAGCAGTGGCCCAAGTCAATAAAGGTGATAAAAACTGTAAGATGGCAATGAACATCCATTTTAAAACAATGTATCTGGCCATGGAAACATTCAAGGTTTGTGTTAGCTGGCCAAGCTGCAACCAAAAGTCTTTCAGGACACATGGTACTAATTATATGGAAAAATGGGAACCAGCCTGGAAATGAGTGAATGTAAAATAGAGTATGTATGGGTCTGGGTCGTCAGGATTGGTTGAAAATGAAAGTTATTTTGTGGGAAAAAGAATCTTTCGAGAGCTTATCCTAGCTGTAACTGAAAAAAATAGAGATATTGTTTTCTTGATTGAATTTCAGTCCTTTAAGTCTTGAGCTTGGAACACTCATTACTGAAATTAGCACCTGACTTTGCTGCACAATTGAAAGCACATGTTTCAAACACATGTAGGTCCAGAAAATGCTGCAGCTCATATACTTTTCTCTACAAAGAAGCTGCCATAGAGGGTTTCATCTAAACTGAAAATATAGGTTTGAACATGAGCACTCAGAAATTTAAAGTTATTGAATTTTTACAATCATGGTGTTTGCATAGGTTTTCCTATGGGAACTGAATTAGTACCATTGTGTCCTTCAAGGTTGCTCATGTAACAATTTTGAGGTTAAAATCACATCTTTGGTGCAGAAGATTTGTTTTGAATTTGAATTAATGACAAAAGAGACTGAGGTTATCCAAATACACAATTTGTCATTTAATCAATGATTTGTTAATTTGAAAAGAAAAGTAATTCAGAAAACATGGGTATTTATTATAATAAATGGTGGTAAATAATGAGCGAACTGTAAAGTTAAAAGAGATCAAGATCTGGAATGGAACATTCCATGGTACAGCTCATTTCAGCTTACCAAGAAATTCAAACATGCTAATGTTTTCATGAGTTACCTGAGTACATGATAAAATGTTCATGGCAATAATGGAAGTGTCCAATGAAAATTTAATAGTGCAGTGCATCTGACAAATTAAAGGTGGCATAATAGCGTAGTGCACTTGACAAATTTAAAGTGGTAAAATATTGCAGTGCATCAGACAAATTAAAGGTGGCATAATAGTGTAGTGCACATGACAAATTTAAAGTGGTAAAATATTGCAGTGCATCAGACAAATTAAAGGTGGCATAATAGTGTAGTGCACATGACAAATTTAAGGTGGTAAAATACTGCAGTGCATCAGACAAATTAGAGGTGGCATAATAGTGTATTGCACTTGATAAATTTAAGGTGGTAAAATATTGCAGTGCATCAGACAAATTAAGGGTGGCATAATAGTGTAGTGCACTTGACAAATTTAAGGTGGTAAAACTGTGCAGTGCATTTGACAAATTTAAGGTGGCAAAATAGTGCAGTGCATTTGACAAAATTAAGGTGGCATAATAGTGCAGTGCATTTGACAAATTTAAGGTTGCACAATAGTGCAGTGCATTTGACAAATTTAAGGTGGTAAAAAAGTGAAGTGCATTTGACAAAGTTAAGGTGGCAAAATAGTGCAGTGCATTTGATAAATTTAAGGTGGCACAAAAGTGGAGTGCATTTGACAAATTTAAGGTGGTAAAAAAGTGCAGTGCATTTGACAAATATAATGTGGCAAAATAGTGCAGTGCATTTGACAAATTTAAGGTGGCCAAATTGTCAAAGTAAGTAAGACTATCTTAAATTTTAAGCAATATTAATGCATTATGAAATACTATTTTGAACTATTTTCCTTCGACCATTTAAAATGTGGTGTGTACCCCAAATCTGGGGAGTGGGGACTCTGTCAGCCCTGCCCTTGGGATCTTAGGTGCAACTATACAGACCAACATAGTTTTTCAAACAAAAAAGATAAACACCAGTACTGTAACCAAAATTACACTGAAACATTATCATATTAGCATTCTTTACTGGTAAGCAATGCTATAATGCAACCTACTGGTAGATTACTATGCCCACTTCCAGGTACATTCAACAAAACAATCATTGAGAGGAGAAATAATTTTTTTCCATACCCTGTATTTCGGAAAATTTAATATATTCATTAGCATATAAATTATCCTGAGAAAAAAGTAATTAAGTTTTAATGTTCGTTTACAATAATGTTGTTATTAAGCATAAACTAAAAGTTGCTATCTCCTAATGTATTAAGGAATCTTGTTTGGAGAATTCTTACCCCTGGAATTGCCCATTCTCCATTATCTCTCCTTTTTATGCAGACAAACTGCAGAATACCCTTGCCGTCTTCATCCCTTTTCATTTCTCCCGCTTCATCTCTTTCCCATCTGAAACAAAACATTATCCCGAAAATGTTACTTTCTCCATGCACAATGTGCCCTATATTGCCTAGTCTAGTGATGACACTGTAGCTTTGTGAACAACAGTATTTGTATTTCAGCACTGAATTTAAAATTAATTACTGTTATTTTGTGCTTTAGAATTGCTTAACCAGTGATATACCACTAAGCGATGTCATGCAGTTGCTAATCATTATATGTAACCAGTACTTTGAATGTGAGACAAGACATTTAACTAACAATAAAAACTTGACATTACTTAATGCACTTTTACAGAAATGGAGTCCCTTAAAGGAACTAAGGCATTTCATTTAGAAGGGGTAGTGATAACAAGATTTTCAAGATGGCCATTATAGTGGACATATTGGAGTTCAGATCAGTGCCATCTTAAGTTAGGACAAAGTATACACTATAAAAAGTCTTCCAGTGAAAACTCAGAAAAGTAGTGATAACAAGATTTTCAAGATGGCTGCTATGATGGTTTTATATGATGCCAAATTAGCGCCATTTTCTATTAGTGCAAACTAGACATCATAAGTCTTTTAGTGAAAACTCCATGTTGATATAACTAGATTTTCAAGATGGCCATTTATTCTATAAAAAATACATTTAAAATATTTATAAAAAAAAGTGTGAGGACAATAAATACCTGGTCACTATAGGATCTGCTGCATGATTTGGTCCCCAACGGCCCAGGCTACCACGACCCTTTAAACCTGTCCTACCCATGGGATTGCTGAAACGATTTTTGAAAAAGAGGTGAATGAAAAAGAAACATGTATGTACACTGTATATCCAACATTATCTAGCTATAAGATCATTTACACACATGTCATCCGAGGAGATTATTTTATTTTTTTTAGAAATACAATGATAGATGGCTGAATTCCTCCCAGGGATTGAAAAATCCTTAAAAATCAACTCACCCAATCAGGCAAGTACTATACTGTAATGGGCAGGAAATCTAGCCTAAATGCAGGAAGCATAAAAGGGCTTGTCAGCAATTGTACTAGGACCTGTTCGGGTTTACGAGGGCCATGTTAAGAGTTCTTTGTGCTGAGAAAGCACGTGAGAAAGTTGTTTCACTATTTTACTATGAATTCAATATAAGGCAGTTTACATGGAAAAGGTTACTCTTTTATTATTTTTCATGAATCAGAAATTTAGTTATTCTTACCAGTAAAAAAAAACTTTTCTTAGTAAATATCTGGACAGGGGTGTGTGTGTGTGTGATTTGGATTTATAACACAGCTTTAAAAAATTTTCAGTAATATCGCTACAATATCTGCAGTGTGGCAGTTTATAGTTACGTCCAGAACTGTGGCATCATGCCACAAACAAGTAGCATCATGTCCCACCCAGTCACATTATCCTGAAACCAGGCCAACCAGTCCTAACACTAACCTATTAATGCTGAGTGCCAAGCGAGGCAGCTGTTAGTACCATTTTTATGTGTCTTTGGTATGACTAAGCCAGGGTTCAAACCCATCACCTCCTGCATCTGAGGCAGATGCTCTAACCACTAGACCATTGTAGCGGTTTTTGGACAGGTCTAAAAGTTTTGAAACCAACACCTGTATAATAAAAACGTTTCAGAATATTTATTCATTCACTAATATGTTTTAAATCAGCAATTTTAGCTTAAATGTCTGGTTATTCAATTCATATTATAATCAGACAGTATTTTTTTGCTCATGATCCCATGAGGTCAAGTCAAGTGTTTCTTACTGACCTTGTTCAAATAATAATGTTTAGTACAGTTCAACAAAAATAGGAAATCACAGATAAATAATAATAATAATAATAATAATAATAATAATAATAATAATAATTATTATTATTATAAATTATTATTATTATTATTATTATAAGTTTGAGTATGGTGCCACTGTGAGTTTCTGAAGGCTCTAATCATAAGTTATTGGCTATTCTGTGAAGTTATTTAGTGTTTCTTGGGGCTTTGTACATAAGTTATTAGTTATTATTGTAATAGCAATTGAGTGTTTCTCAAGGCTCTGTTTGAAGTTAATCATATTAATTTAATTAAAGGTTAGTCAGTGTTTCAAAGTCTATCAATAAGCACTAGTTTTAATATAAAATCTGAATATTCAAATTTCGATATTTGTAAATCTTTGTCAATTTCTATTGTAATAAACTGTTCAATTAAGTTGGTTTGTCCAAATACACACTACCACTGATATTTCAAATCAATGAATTATTATTTAGAAGTGATGTAACCTGATATTCAAGTCTTCAAGTTTTACCGCCATATGATTTGTGACTAATAATAATTCAGATGAAACTTAAATCTGAGTCTGCATTTCATCCCTAGTCCCATTCTTATTGCAAGGATTCCCAACATCATCAGAGAATCACAGAGAACTCTTGGAGTTTAGGTCTAAGTTTAACTAGGCCTTTATTCTAAGGAAAGTTTATTGGCCACAGAGAGCATAGTGAGTCTCTGAATGGTCACCAAGTTAATGGCCAGTGCTATCCCATTAACACTGTACTGGCCCAAAATAAACTCTTGTTCAACCAGCTGTTAGAGAAGCATACAACAAATTGATAATTTTAATGACCTAAACTCAATCTTGTGAATGGCTGCTTTCTGGAGTGGTTCTGTGACCCTTCCAATACTAGTTGCAAGTAATTACAAACTGAGGTCAGTCTACTCTTCTCATACTTATTAATACTAAGGAGTGAAAGTGAAGCACTTGTATCAGCATAATCAAAGCAAAGTATGAACTTTCAATAAACAAGAGGCCCCAGTAAGCTTGAGATTGCTCACCAGGATGACATCTGCCCAAATACAACAGCAGTTAGTCAAGAAATATGGGCCAGTATTTTTTTTTTAAATTAGTAATATGGCCATATTTGATGGTGGATCAACTAAGTTTACCAATATGCAAGCCCTCTATGCCAGGATGCTGTTAAATTTGGTCAGATTCTGTTGTTGAGTGTTTCTGAGTTGTTTACATGTAATTCTATTTTTAGTAATGGTGCTATAATTGATGGCTGATCTGCATCTATTGTAAAAAATAATAAAGGTTTTCATGCCAGAATGATATCTATAAAGTTTGGTCAAATTCTATTAAAAAAGTTTTTGAGAAAATGTAATTACAAGGTGTAACAACTTTATGGTCTTAAACTATGTAACAGAAAGAAGCAAAAACAAAAATTTTTGTAAAATTCAACAAACAATTTTTTTCCCTAGAATACAAATTCTGTATTAAATTCCAAATAATTATAAATGTTCAATCACAAGTCCAAAAGTACAGAATATTCCAAATAGATTCCAATAGACCTGAATGTGGTGATAGTCTTGAATGAGTTAATGTACCAACAGTTTCAATGTGCCACAATGCTATAATCCAGAAATGTCTTGAAATTAGTTAACAATATGAGTGGTTTTGTCCAAAATGTCAAGGTGCCCTTTGTAATTCCAATGAATAATTTTATTAAATAAATGATGCCTCTCAAATTATATCTGAACACAACAGTAGACTGAATTTAAAACAGGAATGAATAATGTTGCATACCACAACCTCATATACTATAAATTTCATTGACTTAAGACACAATACAATTACCAGGATGTGGGTCACAAGTTTGCTTCCAGAAAATTCAAACTTTGGAAATAAAGCTAGCTAGAACTTGAACTCAAATATCAGTAAACAACTTACTTACAACTTACAAACATACAAAACTCTATCCTCAATCATGAACAAAGGTCAAGCGCACAATACTTATTAAATAAAAAATAAACAAAATTTTTTCTATTTGTAGTAACTCTGTCCGTATTTGATGGCAGATTAGCATCATTTGTACAAATATGGATGTTCTTCATGCCAGGATGTTTTTCTGTTATATATGATCAAAATTTGCTCAGTATTTGTGGAGAAGTCATTGGTAAAAAAATTTCTGTTATACCCGGTAGTAACAACAGCACTATCCAATGGCAGATGGGCATAAGTTGCATACATCTAACAATCTTTTAGCCTGACTGCTTTCTCTTGTTGTTGTTTTAGCCCAATTGTTCTCTGTAATATCTGGTCAAATTTTCTGTTCTATGGCTTTTGTGAGATGTTTTAAATGTTTTTCTACTTTCTTCATACCAGGATGCCTTGTGTCAAGTTGCATCAAATTCTATTTAACAGTTTTCGAAATTTTGGCAGGGTGTGTGGGCATTTAACAGCACTTTTAACACACCAATGGCTATATCATACCAATAGTAAGGATACACATGGCAGTTGACCAGGTATGAAACTGGCTAGCCTAGGATTACACGTCTGTTGCTTTAGTAACTGATCTAACATGGTTCCCTTATGAGAAGTCGTCGTTTAAAGGTTTTTAAATATTAGTCAGTTTTATTTGATGGTGGATCAGCATTTCTAGCACAAACTTGTCATAATGCTTTTTGTCAGTAAACATTTGTTGGGCAGTTTTTGAAAAGAAGCCCTCTGAAGTCTATTTTTAGTAACAGTGGCCATATTTGGAGACAAGACATCGTCATTACTCTGTAGATGAATTTATCAGTAAGGTGGGAGGATAATGGTCTCCAAGGAGTAAGAAAAATATTTCCTTACCTTAAAGAGAAACAAATCCACTGCTATTAGACAGAAGTAGTTTTGGTCTTTGTTGTGGTGCAATTATGGACCCAAGGAGATGGGCCCATGAGACAGAAATTACTTCAATATCATGAAGGTCCCTTTCAAAAAGGGTATAATAAACTCACTGACTGTTAGTTTGTGGGATTAATGCCATTTTTTTCAGCATGGCAGCCAGTATTTTTGGCTGAGGAAAAACCTGGTAAGACCTGGGGAAAAACCACCAACCCATGGGAAGCTTCTAGCAAGCTTCCTTACATACCAATGCTGGCCGAGCCAAGACTTGAGCCCATGTGGAGAAAGGTGAGATGTGAATGATCTGTAAAGAAGAATGCCTTAGACTACTCTGCCACCCAGGACCCTCTGATCATTAGTAGAATCTACCTAGAAATAGTGGATGATGAATATCAGCAGAGCCCTTTAAGGGAAGTAAATGATTCCTTTTCTTGATCACCCCCAGCAGAGCCCTTTAAGGGAAGTAAATGATGCCTCCTACACTTTTCTTGATCACCCCCAGCACATATAACTCTGACAATGGCAATCTCTGTCAGGAGTGGAGCTACCTAAAGAAGCTGGTTATTTGTTACGAAACCTGGTTGGCAATGGAGAGACTCTTGACTCATAATTGCCAGAGAATTGTAGGCAACCTTGTTCTATAGACAAATCAGGAGAACAAGAAAACAGTCTTGAAGGTAAGGTTCTCGCAAGAAGCTTCATCCAATGGTTCATAAGTAGTTTTGTTAAAGACCACAAGCCTCACAAGAGATTACATCTGGGCATTTGAAAGAAAGACACTGGTCTCTGCAATCTGAAATACCTGATAGAGCCAGCAATATGAGAATCTAAACTGATGGCTGGGCCTTTGAAATCTTGAATGTGTTGGATGGGGCTGCCTGATGGGCCTTAATAGTGGAACTGAATATTGTTTCTCTTCTAAGAAGGAGAAGAAAATCAGCCACCATGCTTATAGAGGGACAGCTTGGATCAGCAAACTTCCTAATGCATCAATCACAGAAGATTCTCCACTTTGCAACCTGACAAGACAGTTGGCAGCCTTGCTCGAAAACTTCACCTGACTTAGAGATTGCTTGAGATGAGCAAAGCGTGGAGAATCTCGACGGCTGTTGTGAAAAAGTGAACCCTTGTGCTGCAAAAGTACATTCTTCCAGACTGTCGACAAGAACATTTTCTTGTCAGTTGTGGAGAGGTCAGAGGATAATAGTAGTAGGGTAAAATAGGGATACGAGTGCAACGACTCTGACCTCCTGGACCTGACCTCACTTTTTGCGGTAATACACCTCAAAGACCCAATCTGAGGCCTGGGGTGATGGATGCTAGACTTGGGATCATTAGGTCCTGCCTCAGGTAAGGTCTGTGAATTGTTTACTAACAAAAAAGCTCTGTCAGTTCTGGGGGAGCATGCCCCTTTGACTCAAAACCCCTACTTTTACTTACTACTATTTAGGAGGCAACAGAAAGATGATATCTATCATTCTACATCAAATCTGGAAATGGAATGCGAGGCATGATTTTATCTTTTATATCTTATGTTCATACAAAAACTATAAATGAAGTGCAAGCCATTTTTTATCATCTATATACAGCTGGGGTCTCAAATTCAAACCACCCTGAGGGCCACATGAGGGCATTTTTGATGGCCCAAGGGCTGCACCACTTTTATTATCTCTCATGACACCTCGTAACGCCAATCATTCTGTGGGCCACAGGATATGGCTTGGTGGGCCGCACATTTGAGACCTCTGATATACAGTATTATGTTTTACACAAAAACTCTAATCAAATGTAGCCTCTTTATCTAATAATGGACTTGAAACTATCTTAGAGACATTTATATGCACACACAAAATCAAGCAAAATCAGTGGATTGGTATCAAATTATGCCAACCATTACTGGCAGCTCTGAGCTGGCTCTGGTCCTTGGTGTCTGTCCATTTGCAATAGTTGGAGACAGAGCCAAAAGAAAACTCAGAGAAAACTTTGCCGCAGTAACTTTGTTATGTCAGTGGGGAACACTATGCGAGCCAGAAAATACGTAGATATCATCAGTGGAAAAAAGGTCTTTGGCAACAATATTTGCATCTAAGCTATAGATGGTTTCCAATCGAGTCTTGATGGCTATTTGATCAGGCACAATATAACTCTTCTTTGGAATTAAAATGTCCCTTGTGAGAGACATGGACGAGCTGCCAGATTATCTTCCACAAATATTATTAAGGCTGGAGGTTTCTGTGCTTGCTTCACATGGATTGCTTATAAATACAGATTTTCACAATTGCTAGCTTGAACAACTTGGATTTTGCCTGAACTACGACAGAAAACTTTACAACAGAGATCACTGCAGATACATGAAAGATCCAGTGGCCACTGGCATTGTCAGAGGTGTTGGTGATGACGATTTTGTTAATCTGAACAAATCTACCAAAGCAGATCTATCATGTTTCTAAAGAAAGACCTCAACACAGAACACTACATTATTACTGGCATCACATGTCAGCCATGAGATATTTCTGATACCATTGATGCTATCGCCAACAAGTGTCAGACAAAAAAATTGGTTGCGGTCTTGCTAAGGAAATTATTTAAGATCACTTACAATAACATCACATGCTAAACAGGTTATGGCAAGATAGTTCAGAACTTTGGATCAAAACTAACTTGCATCAGCATTTTAACAGTATGATCACGTACAATTTTGACCCAGCATGATTTGTTGGAACTAGCAGAAAAAAATAAAGAACACTTTTACTGTTATTTCCAAATAGCCATTGAATTAAAAAAAATTCTTAGTTTTCTGGAAGAAGAAAATGGCAGATCTGGCAAGATGAGGCAATGTTTGCATCAATCAGACTTTACCACGAATGGGACAGTCTTCTTTTTTTTCCTTGTTATCTTTTCTTGCATAAATTTTCTCATACTGGAAAACCAACATAGGACTAACAGCCACTATATTATCTACCATGTGCAGTTTCTTAACAAAGACATCAATGCAGTACACTGTTCTGCATTGACATACTTTGATCTCCAAATTATCCTCTGCTTAAAACATGGATAATGCTCATGGTGGCTACAGAGTTGCTTTTACAACTGATGACAGCATAAGAAACTTAATAAGTTATAATTCCTAAGTCCTGCAGGGAGATGGCATTCATGATGGAGACTTTCCTGTCAACATTAGCAATGTAAACAGCCTGTTAATAAACTGTTTCACAGTTGACCGACCATATCATCTACTAGGAACCATAACTAAGTGATTTATAGTTATGGTCATGAATATGATTTTCGATGAGTGATGACCACAGCAGAAGCTCAAAAGTAAGTTGAAGACCTGATTGGTGATAATGTTACCCTTGCTAATGCTGATAGCATCAGTGTTGGTATCCATGGTATCTTTGCTGCCCCAGAAATTGGAAAATATAATCTCAGTTTTGCTGAAAGTGCTATCCCACAGACGGCCACAGTGAAGTTTGCATGTTTTTACCACTATGCTTCATTTTTGGTTTTTGCAGCAATGTTTACACCATTTTTTGAGGCATCAAGCACACGGTTTTGGAATAAGCTGATCCTAATACAGACATGCAGCATGCAGATGGTGTTGATAACAGCCAATTTGTTTTTACAAAGCTATCACTTTGGATACCAAAACATAACACCCATCTATTTTTCATTTGCTAGATCTTGACCTTGTGTCCAGGTTTAACAAAATAACTTTTGAGCAAATGAGTGTCTATAAGTGTCACTCATTCCAATGACATGGAGAATAGCCACCTTGTCTGGCTACCTAGACACATATTTGTACTGTCAATGCATTACACAGGATGCAAACCAAAAGGAATGCAGCCAGGAATTTGACAACATGCGGCTGACTTGTATTGCTGTTAGAGCAAATAGCAGATATGTAGTATTCTGAACATGAACTTGAATACAAGCTGGATGAAGTCCATATAATTTATTCAAGCACGTACTTCTGGAAGCTATGCATGCAAAAATACCAGGATGGTCATACAGAAACAAATATCCATGGAGGACTTTCAAAACTGTGCACTATTTATCACTTTGATGTTTCTAAGCACAGAGAATGTACAAAAGATTCTGCAGCAGATATCAAAGTCAGGTTGACCATCCAAATACATTTTCCACTTGATTGTGCTTGACATAATCACAAAAAAACAGTTTCTTCATTTTGGATCAGTCATACCACCTTATAAAAAGTTTGTAACAAATTGTTCTGTCCCATAAGGTTATGTATTATGCCAGGTACAGATGTCAACTTGGTGCAGCCTCAAACATGGCTTGATGCCACTTAACCCTGAACAGAAATCCTCATGCAAATTCTCACTTAAATTTCAGTGAACAAACTGTTAAATAATCCTAGGATGCAAGTTTTGCTCATAGACAAGCAGCAAAAACCATTAAATGAATCTGGCTCAATCAATATCTACTACAATAACGGCATTTTATTCACCACATCATCCTTTGCATAAAGCAGCATATTCACCTGACAATGATTGGAACAAGCAATTCAACAAATGTCTTGGTTATACATTATCAGCATGATTAGGATGCTGGCTACAACGTTTTTAATGCAATGAGGCTCATGAAGCCTGATATATATTTTTTTTTTTTCGAAGAAGCCACGTTCACATTGCAGTATAAAATTCTCCATCGGCATTGTGTTTGTTTTATAAAGATTACTGGCATGGAAACTGAAGCACATTTCATTAGCAAATACATTTGAGCATTTGATACCAAACATGTCAATGTAGACATCAAAAGTGTTTTCAAATCACTTGGAAACGATATATATATGTTTTCACATGAAGGTTCTCGTTGGACTGTGCAAGATGCATCATATACACTTCGTGGACTGTCTTTATTTGAATTACCAACCAGAATCAGAAGCAGTCCGAGTTGCATTAAAGTAAAATAACGACAACCAGTGTTTTATATGGACAGTGTTGTCGGCCTTGTTTCCTGCAGCTAGAAATCCAAATTGAGCAAGCAATTACACAGATTACCAAAAGCAGCTGCAGAGATGCTGCCAGGATTTTATCTAAAGGGAGCAACTCCCCCTTGTCACAAAAATAAGGGGGGAGTGAGAAAAAAAAGGAGTGGGAGGAGGAAACAGCCCTAGTTCAATATTTACCCAACACTTCAATATCCATCTCTCTTTCTAACCTCTTTTACAGGTCAATTAAAATAACATCTTTTAAAGATGTCACCTCAAGTTGTCGATTAAAATCAACATCTTTTAAAGATGTCACCCCAAGTTGTATGAGTATTAATCTGTTGATTGTTGCCAAGCTTAATCTATGTATTTTGTGCTGATATCTCCCTTTCACAGCCTGCAGTCTAATCAGGCATATTCAAAACTAGTATAGCCACCTTGCACAAGTTGGGAAACTGTTGTAGTTATGTACAATATTTCACAGCTGGTAGGTATTGTCTTTTGAATACTTCTGCTCCAAAATAAGATTTTTCATGAAACATAAGTGCTGCCAAAGTTTCACTTTCTTAAACCAGTGATTTGCTGACTATTATACCAGATTTCTTATCTGCCCCATAATGCTATATTAGGGTTTTCCTGTTCAGATTAATGATGTTCCAAAGTTTTTGTGATTCAATATTATTTCAGCCAATGTTTCTGGTGTGGTAGATGGTAAAGTCTACATGCTGTACTTGTCCTCAATCACTAGTGAAACAATTGTTGACTTGCTCTACATTCATACAAGACCACAGATGACCACTATTGTTGGATCAAAAACTTTAGCTGACTCATGAACAGTCACTACACCAAATATAAAGGTTTGGCTGTTTTTACTGCAGAAAGTGTCATCATGGTTTCATGCACAAAGAGTCTGGATTGCATTAATGCCACAAGAGCAGTAATACTGGGTAAAGAAAAAAGAATTTTAGTATTTGGAAACTTAAATTACAAAATCAAAGTGCCATTGTCATTTATCCCAATTTTTAAACATTCACTCTTCCCATTGCTGGTTCTGACAAAAACCCAGAAACTTCTTTTATGTGCAAATATTAAAAGTATGTTCCTTGTGGATATTTGTACAAGCATCAATGAAAGCCTTAGCAAGCCCATAAAACTGTATCACAGTCCTGACTGTGTTGACCTCTTCATTAAAAGCATATTTGGTGAAGGTCAATGTTCCTGTTGCAAAGATGATTTTTAAGATAGAGTCAATTCTATGAAATCTGATGTGTTGGATTTGTGAGGAGCCATTTGGTTTTCATTGGGTCAGAGATTAGTGTCATTTTACAGGCAAATAACACTGACTTTTCCATAATATTATAATATTTAATGGCATATTTACTTTTACTTACAATTAATATCCAGCAAAGATGGTAATTTTGAAAGCTAAATTAGACACATATTCAAATGACAAACAATACTTGGAAACAGCTTACTATGTTCTTGATCTCAAAACTATTATTATGCAGTAAACATTGACATAAATTGCTTAGTAAGTCAAATCTGAAAAAGCAATGCAATTCAGGTAAAATTAATTCTCTATTAATTTTTTCTCATGAATGCATTTTGTACATTCATCAGCACACCCTGCAAAAAAAAAACAACTTTGTAGGGAGGGGGAGGGGCTATAAGAATAGTCATTTATCTCTAGTATTTAGACCAATAATGAATCTTCTATGTGATAGTGGCTTTTTTCAAATTCTTAAAATAATGTAGATATTAGCCAATTTAAAGTTAAATTGAGATATTGACTTGAGTACAGTAAATATAAGATAGATATGTTTACACATCAATTTACATGTCATGTCTTTACCAAAATGCCTTTCGTGGGAAAACAATCACTTCATTTTCATGGCTGATTAGCCCTAGTTACTGCTCAAAGCAGTAACAAACCACTGCTTGGTTTGGAAAGACCTAGCCATTGACCACAAAAGGCAGTTCACTATATGACTTTTTGAGAGAAAATTCCTGGGAAAGGCTGATGAGACCTGGTGACAATTAAATAAAAGTTACTATCTGGCAGGCTTGAATGCAATCAAATTCTGTCAAGGCTTCATTATGAAGAAGCCACATGAACATTGTTTTAACTGTAGCAATTTGATAATGGAGCTTCACTATTTGCACAGAACAGAAAGGTTTTAATACCAAAATACTTTCCATCAAATTCAGACAACTTTTTTTGTCAACTGTATTTGGAAGTTATTTTAATATAAAAATGAATAAGCATATCATGACTGACCCAAAGCCTGAATTTGTTCATAAAACACAAAATTGTCTCTTGACTCCCTTTTTGTATAACCCTGCAGTCAAATATTCATTAGGATCTGATATAAAGGCAAAACTTACCATAAGGCTTTAAATGATGACCTAGTTATGGTAGCAGAACTGATCAAATCCTGATGTCCCAGACTATCCATTTTTGAAAGTCAGACAAGTAAAATTCTCCAAGTCTCTAGTACAGGATAAACAGGCCTAACCACAACACTACATTTGAAGTTTCTGAAGCATGAAATGTACATCACAGTCACCTGATTTTGGTAGGGTACTGTTGTACTCAAGTTAATTTATAAGAGCAATAACACTGGTAATTCACTAACCCACCCACCCTCTCTCTCTCTCTCTCGGTGAAACTCCTGTTGCTTGCAGAGGTCATAAATGTCCACTCCACAGTTATCATGAGATGCAAATCTGCAAGAAAGCATGGTGTGCAAAGCTATTTACTACAAGAAGCAGCCAAAACTCCATCAGCACCACCTGCATGATGATACATGGAGAAATGAAAAATCGTGTGAGCTGTACTGCATGCATTGATGTGTCCAGCAAGTGGCTGGATGATGGCCTAGGTCGATAAAGTAGGTAACATGATATCCTTACCGGCCAAAAAAAGAATTACCACAATAATGTTTCTGTGTTTTCTTTAACAAAAAAAGAATTCTGATTGCATTTTCCATGGTTGTTTTTCTTTTTTGTTTGTAAAATTATATCTTCGTTGTGTAAATGTACTTGTTGTTGGTGACAAGTCACAGTCATTGCTAAATCCTTATCCCACAAATATGACCTAGTTTTAATACTGACATTGTTTGATAACATATTGTTTTCGACAATAATAATAATAATATATCTCCAACATAATATACATCTATTCATATTATAGTACCTCGGAATATCTGAACGATAATCTATATTGCCATTCAAAAAAATGCTTGAATTGATCCCAATGTTATGACTGTAAATAATGGTAATCATTGCCCTAAAAAACTCAATCACTCACTCTGGTTCAGGAATTTAATTGTGCAATATCATTTCTATAAAGCTATTACAGGTGCACAGACCAAACTGAATATGTCCAAACCGAGCTTATCAAGGCAAAATCTGCCACTGAATAAAACTAAGACCACTAGAACTTGTGAAACTCGCATGTCTGAGATTTTCACTGCCTCGTCAAAAATTAATGTAAACCCATTCAGTTGACTGGAAAAAAAATCATCCGTTATTGGTTAAGACTTGCAGTGCCCAAAACAATTTATTCTGGTTAGATGTTTAATTGTCTAATTGATCTCCCTTTGCTTTCTCTCCAGTTATAAAAATAAATTGCTTATAATCACATGACAGTTAGATGTATTGCTGATGACCATTGTTTTACAGTTCTCAAAGCAATTCTTTAATTCTGTGCATTGTCTTGATAAGAAAAGTAGTTTTCTCTTCTAATTACCTTAACAAGCTAACAAATCACTTTGTTTCCAGAACTGCTTGATCATAACAATGACGTAGAGTGTGTCAGTTGTTCTAACTGCTGCCTACTGACACCTTCAGATAATCCATGTAATAAATAGGGAAGTCAAAGCAGTTTCAGTATGTGACGGCTGACTACTCAGTCCTCAAATTTTAAGGTAAACATCTGACAGTTTACATTCCAACTCGTGTTTATTATTTCTTGTTCGCTTTAAACAAAAATGTGCTTGGTGTCTGGAAATGCTGTGTACTATTTAAAAATTATTACATATAATAAAAATGTGGTTTCAGGAGGGTCAGACTATTTGGGCTCATTACAGCAAAAAGATGATTCTTTTGTAGATATACATACAGTGGATATCCATCTTTTACTCTGTAGCCATCTCGTACATGACTGCACCTGTTCAAGTTTTCATCCAAACTGTTAAATTTAATTTTCCGAAATTCTTCTGGACTGGAAAAAATAGAAATTTATTGTTTTGGGAGGGTAAAACAAATTTAATTATGCAATACATACCAATGGCTAAAGCATAGCTTTTATTTATTTCATGCCAAAATACATCCTCCCACAGAGTGGAGAATTGTCAATGAGACACAGTCCACTTGTGCAACCCATATGCCCATGAGCAGAACACTCATCTTTTTAAAAGACAGCATCAGATCAGTGTCTGAGGAGGGCATTCTGCAATAGTGACAGGTAAGTACTGCATAATTAAAATTAATTTCACCTCACAACAAAAACATTTTAATAGCAGCAATACCAAACCCATTCTATTATGTAACTTCATTTACCATCTGTGAGAGAGATCCATGTCACAGAATGTTAGTGTCTCCCTTGGTCATAGAGAAAATGTACCAGTGCTTTGTTGTGCTAACAAGCAAAGGTAAAACACCATAAAACACATGATAGATTCTATTGGGGCATAAGAAAGCCAGGAATTGGGCCCCTGCAGCTCAAAATACTTAATAAAATCAGTCAGGTATTAATCCAAACCAACTGCTGTGCTTGGAGAGAATTTCAGTGTGCTGGAAATGGCAGCTCCGTAGCCATTGATAGCTGATAATGAAGTCTTTTGTTCATGGAAAGAAACAAAAGAAAGTCAGTAATGGAAGTCAAAGGGAGACAACTAGGATCAATATGTTTCCTAATGCACCAGTCACAGAGAATTCTCTACCTGGCATCAAAGACCATGAATGCAGAAACTCACCTAGCCTTAATAATGTTACTGACAACCAGACCAAAAACCTGTTTTGGTAAATAGATCGCTTGAGATGAGCCAAGCATGAAGATTAGAACAAAGCGGTCTGGTGTGTAGGAGCCCTTGTGTTGTGACAAAATTCCTCCTGTGAGGCAGAGACTTGGGTTGATCTATCAACAGGTCTAGAAGACTGCTAAATCATGATCACTGGGGCCACAGAGGGGTTATGAGAATGATACGAGCAGTGGAAGTCACTGGAGGCTGTACAAGTCCCCTGCACATGCTCTCTGGTCTAGGACTGCAGAAACGTAAAAGCAATGTCTGTTGTTGAGTCCGGCCACCAACAAGTCCACCACAGGCTTCTACTCAGTGTGAAAAAGAACTCTGTTTTAGGGCAGTGTAAAAATGATTCGATAAGATCTGATTTGCATATCCTGGACAGACTGTCTTGCCAATACATTCTTCTCCAATGTAAAGTGGTGAACTCAGAGGGTGATGTTCGGAGGTTTGCCAGCAAGGAAGGTCCAGACCTCCTTGCAAAGAGAAGGGGCATGTGTGCGTCCTTGACATCAGAGATATGCTACAAATGAGATGTCATCATTGGAGACCAAGACACATCGATCCATTACTCTACTGATGCACCCTTGCAAAGACAGTACTATGGCTTTCATTTCTAGACTGTTGATGTGGAGGAATGATTCATCCCGTCTCTCAATGAGCACCCAAACCAGAATCAGATGCATCAGTGAAAGATAGGAATGGGAGTTGTGTTCATTTGTGTGGACCCCAGCCAGGCATCTGTACAGATTCATCCACCAGCACAAATGGTGACATAAATCTGTTCCTAGTGGAATCATAGCTGATATAGAATCGCTGCATTATTTCCACCTTGTGAGAATAAATTGTAAAGGATGAATATAAAGATGTCCTTTAGGAGTTGGCAGCTGTGTTCTAGGTTCCCAACAGGGATAGGTAAAGGTGAGCAGATGTGTTTGCTTGTAGTACCTCAAAGTACCAGATCTGATCTATCCGATCCCATGGGACTTGAACTAAGTTCTGGGTCATGAGAAAGTTCATACCCACATAAATGAAGTCCTGTTATGGAGTGAGCTCTGACTTCTTGAGGCTGGATAAAAGACCCAATCAAGTTACTGTGGACCAGCAACAGAAGAGATCTTGATGGAGGGACTGTACCAGAACATATAAGATCAACTTTCAACTATGAGGCAGTCTGGGTGAGTGTCCCAAGTGCCTTTCCCACAGGCTGTGCTGACACTGTTTCATGAAATAAAAAATTTGCTGAAAAAGAACAATAAATAATGACATTATGTTATTATGTCACACATCAATCACCTGTTTGCATACAATGTTTGCTGTATGCACAAGGTAAATAATGAATTCTCCCACTAGGAATTACCCTGCCTTTTCTTGGTAAAGTAAGACACTCCAAATAACAACCTGATGCAAATCATATGAACAGTTATATAAACATGAAAAACACAGAATCGGTGTTACATCAATTATTTAAGAGAATTTCTACTATGCTATATTTCTTAACACGAACGCAAAATCTTGTAACCAGTTGCATAGTGATAAGGATACAAGTTTACCATGGCCCCTAAAGGGTGGAATACAGTGCAGTACCCTAAAAGGTCCCTTAAAAAGAACTCATTTTTAAATGGGAGCAGGGATTACAGGCATATAAAATTAATATGGAACAGATAAATATAACATTGACACAAAATACTGTTTAAAGGAGACAGAAACATTTGCAACAAGCAATTTCCTCTGGTCTCAATCCATAACACATGTTGATGTACATGGCATCCTTGAAAAAGATAATGTTCTATGCATGGGCATGCAAGGTACATGAGTGGATTGTGTCTTATTGACAATTCTCTGGGAGGATGAATGGTCATCAAATAGACAAGGTTTTTTAGTACAATAAGTAAAAACTTGGCAATGGTGACAGGTAAGATATTGCTGCTATTAAAAATAATCTGTATAAATATACCAGTGCAACATTTTCAAATAAAAACATATAAAAAAGGTATTCTCCACTTGTGCATAAAAAGATAGTTCTAACTTGTATGACCTGCATACAACATTAAATACTATTAACAAAATACAAAAATATGTTGGCTTCTCAGTGGAAAATGCTTCTGAGATTAAAAATAATAGGTCATTATTTATCAAAATAAAGTGCCTTTCATCCTTCTGACTAGAAAGAGTACAGTATCATTTTAACCAGTCAAATAACAATTACCTGAAAACAAAGAATCATTCAAATGACTCAAACAGTACCTGTGTACTCAAACTGTGTACTCAGGTACTCAAACAGTACCAGCGTAGATTATTCTTTAGTCTGACCTCAAAAGACTGGAAGCAACTCAAACACATGAAACTGATCCAGGTCTGTTATGTTGAGCCTGCATTCAAGCTTTCGGTATACTGTTATACATATCAAGATGTATCCAAATACCTAATAACTTCACTCTGTGGGGTACTGTACTTGAGAAACTGACTACATAAAAAATTTTAACTTTAAGGTAAATCTACAGACTACAGAATGAATTGTAGCTGCCTAAAAATCACAAAAGTGTTGACATTCTAGGTCTTCAAACTACATGTATTATGTTACAGTTTCACACCTAGCCCTCAATTTCTTTCACATTTACAATAACAATTTCTAGTAAATTGGGCATCATCTTGATAAGAAGAAAGTTTCCCTTTGAAAGAGTTATCACACGTCTTTGTGAATCAGACCACTGAAAAGAATCTCAACATTTTTATGATTTTTAGGCAGCTACAGTTGCCTCTGGCAACTGATCTTTTCAAGACTAAACCTATACTGATTCACTGTAATGCCAAAGGAAAGATGCCAGCAGATATTTCTGTAAGCATCTGGCTACTTTTCACAACAAACATTTTGACAACTTACATTCAAAATGAGGATTTTAAGTGTCTTAATTGACTACCACCAACTTTCAAACAATGCATGCTGTTATAAGCTATTTATCAAGCAGATATGTCAAGACAACAGCTGATTGGTTGAAATCTTGTTCTTTATCAAGCAGATATGTCAAGACAACAGCTGATTGGTTGAAATCTAGTTCTTTATCAAGCAGATATGTCACAACAACAGCTGATTGGTTGAAATCTAGTTCTTATCAAGCAGTTGTCAAAACAGCTGACTGGTTGAAATCTAGTTCTTTATCAAGCAGATATGTCAAGATAACAGCTGATTGGTTGAAATCTAGTTTTTTATCAAGCAGATATGTCAAGGCAACAGCTGATTTGTTGAAATCTAGTTGAGGTAATGACCTGTAAATATTTAGGGGTTTTGGGGGTGCATTGGTGGGGTTACAATTAAATTTAATGATGAAATAAGTTCATCTTACTTTTGCATAGCTGGTTACTTTTCCAGGAGGAAAATACCCCAAATGCATGATGAAAACTTTGTCCTCCCAACTGGGTAAACCAGAAGATTCCAGAAGACTGGATCACCTCTTTAAGAGGGAGTGGCATAACTTAGCAGGAAAAAAGTGTAAGGTACTGCAACAGGGTCCCTACTTTGAGGTAAGGTCCTGTGATGGTCAACCAGCAGATTGAGGAGATCATTTGGCCATGATTGCTGTGGCCACAGAGGCAATCAAAATAACCTGTACTGCATGACTTTGTGGAGGACCTGTGGGATCATCCTGAAAGGTTGGAAGGTGTACATGAACAGATGATCCCACTTTTGTCTGAAAAGCAACCACTGCACAGGCACCCTGGTCAGGGACTGGGGAAACAAAAAGGGAGCTTGCTGTTAGCTTTGTGGCAAATAAGTCCACCAAGTGAGTTCCCTAATGCTGGAACAATGAGTCTGCTATGGATTGGCAGAGTGACGAGTCCACCAAAAAATTAATCCTGCCAGGAATGTGGCAAACCCGGAGGATAAATCCTTTTGAAGTTGCCCAGCAGAGGAGGTTCCAACCTCCATGCAGAGAGAAGGTCCATGTATGCCTCCTTGTCTTCCAAGGTAAGCCACCACTGATGTGTTTTCGGAGGAAACCATCAAGCAGTGACCTCTTCATTGGAGGACGTACCCCATAAGGCCTAAAAGCACTACCCTCATTTTCAAATTGCTGATGTGGAGGCTAAATTCTTCCTGGAACCATGAACCTTGAAGAATCAGCCCCTCTGGCTATAGATGGGTGCCCCATCCTGAATCTGATGCATCTGCAGATAGGTAAAAGTGGGGTTCAGAGACTTGTGGGGCTCAGGTCAAAACTGGTCCTGACCTGTCCATCAAATCAGATGATGGTGGAAATCCCCACCAAGAGAAATCTGAGCTTTCAGGGAGTTCCACTGCTAAAGGGAGAACATGGAGAGGACACAAGTGCAGTCTGCATAGGGGAACCAGGTCCACTGTGGAGTTCAAGGTCCCCTGCAGGGAGAGAAAAAGATGAGCAGATAACATGGTCTTTACTCAGAGTGCCTCCAACACAGACAGGATCTTGTCCACTCTGTCCAGAGGGATATGGACTAATCCTTTGTAAGGAAATTCATTTCCACCCAGACAAAATCTTGAGATGGAGTGAGCTCTGATTTCTCTAAGTTTAGCAGAAGATCCAGCCTGGTCACTATGAATCAACAGTGAGACAAATCTAGTCTGAGGGACTAGAGTTGGCCATGGCAGATAAACCAATCATCAAAATATTGGAGGATAGGGATACCTAGTGACTAAATTTGGGCTGCAACCACTCCCATGATCCTGGTGAAAGCTCTGGATACAGAGACTAGACCAAATATTGGAAGACCTCCCAATCCAAGCAAACCACAGATTTTTCCTGTGTGGAGGAAAGATAGGGGTGTAAAGGTATGCATCCTGAAGATCAGTGGAGAACACTCAATTACCAGGTCTTATTGTATTCCTTACTAGGGCTGTGTTCTCCATCTTGAATGGTTCCTCCTGCATAAATGTGTTTAGGGAGGAAAGGTTTATAATTTGATGGGACTTTTCCCCTTTCTCCTTAACCAGGAAAACCCAGGAATAGAAGGCCAGAGAATTGGGTATAACACCCTCTCTAATGCACCTTTCTGAAGAAGGGGATAAACCTCTTCCTTTAAGTGCACCAGATTTAACTGGTGAAAGAAAATGAGGGACCTTACAAGACAAGGGAGATCCCAGAACTGAAGCTGGTAGCCATCGTTCATTATAGAAAGGACCAAGCCATTGACCATTAAGCCAGACCAAGCCTCTGAAAAGAGGTTCTGCCTGGTGCCAATGGGAACCTAATGAAGAGTATGCTCTTTGGGAGAAGAGTGAGTCCCTACACCTGTCCACCCTTTTATGTAAGATGGTCTATAAAATCCTGAGTACCCACGGGGGGGTGGGGGATCCAAAGAGAGTCTCCACCGTTGGATGGGGGGGGGGGGGCAGTCTTCGGAACGTTCTTACTGTGCTCTAGTAAGACTTAGGAAGTATCCAGAGCAGCATCCCTGAGAAGGTAGAAAAACTCTGCTAACAAGACAACGGACAATGACAATGCATGCCTTGTGGGTTTTGCCACTGCTTCCAGCTAATGATGAAAAGCCATTGGTGACAAGGATTCCTCTTTCAGCAGACTGAATGAGGCTGCTGAAAAGAGGTCAGCATGCAAGGCTACATTTACTAAAGACCTACCCTTATGCTCCAATGATTCCAGTGTTTTACCAGGTCGCCACAAAAACACCCACCTGAGCTGCTTCAACATCCAAAATGGATAGTTTCGTGGGCCAGGAAGGGGTATGAACCTTATGGCTAGAAGCAGCTACCATGGGTCACAATGAAAGGGGAAACAGACCAACCCTTACATTGTCTAGCAGAGCCTCAGCCCCTGCTAAACCTTTTAGAGAGCTCCGTGATCATGACCTAATGAGGAAGTAACAATAAATACGGTCGAGAGGTTGCCTATGAAGTTTTTCCAGATTAGAAAGAATTTTAGAGTCACCGGAACCTGAAGATCTGGGATACAGGTCAAGGAGTAAACCATGTTTAGTGCTTTATCAAAGGACCAGTTCTCCCCTGCCTTTGCAGCCTTAAACAATGGATGAGAGGGGAGCAGGGGACCAAAGGCAGAGCTGCCAGCCCTCCAGACTCGCAATTAGTGAAAAGAGGGATAAATTTTGAACATAATTTGTGAAAAATTATACCATGACATTAGCTCCATCAACTTTGATGGCCAGTACCACATTATATGAAAATCCCAAAATAAAACTAAAACACATAATTTACACTGATTACATGTACAAATTTATTTGCAGCCAAATTTACTGATATACACAAACTTCACGCTATTTGTCATGATATGATGCCACAGCAGACTTCCTCAACTGGGCTATGGTAAATTTGTTTTCAAAACCGTTCAGGCTTCTTGCCTGTTGTTTAATCTTGGTGACTAAAATTGTTGCAAATATTCAGTACCTAAAGAAGCACTAAAGTTTGTCTTATTTTTCCAAGCAACTAGAAATAATCTTTCACTGTCACTGTTGCTGATCTCCAATTGAGATAGGCAGGTTATATTCAACAAGAAAACTCACAAACAATGTTTCAGCATTGGTAGCTTGAAGGACTTGAATAGGTGGCTTCAAATACTCCAAAGCTGAAATCTGCTGTGGCTGCTCTTAATTTTCCCAATATCTACTTTTTGCCAGCAGTGTGCTTTTTCACATCGTTCTGACACATGCGCACATATATATTATTATATAGTACATGTATGACAGATAATTGTAAGCAACAATACGAGCCCAATTCTAAAAGTCGTGGCACACTATTGTGCAAAAAGCATCATGTCCATCGATGTTTCATGGCTGAATACAAGGCCAATTTTTGGTGTACTCCAATCTATACTTCACTTTCTGTGGAATATATATCTTTTGCCTTGAAAGTGAAAACATTTTAACTGTAGTGTAGCTTAATTACGAAACGTTATTAATCCAGAAGATGAAACGTCAAACAATTAGTGGTGTCTGCACACGCGCGGCAAAATATGAACTCGAGCAAATTATGATATATGCTAACCCTCACTATCTCAAAACTTCACATACTCAAAAAAGCTTTCTTTATTTAGTGTTTGTTTTAAAAAAATTACAGTTGCTACAAGTATGTACATGTGCCATTAAAAAAAATCAGTTGAGCCCTGGTTTTATTCACAAGCATTTGTAAAACTTTTGTTCAAAATATAGATTATATACTTTACAAAGCTTGCTATAGGGCAAACTGTAATAACTGGATACAGTTCTACTAACATCACGACTAACAATACGGGGCTGTTATTGGCATCAGTGACCACTGCTGCTATTTTGCCAACCACTTAACGGATGAAGTTATTTTCTTCCTGATTTAAGCTGATTGAGAATTAAGGAATGCGTGATTTGTTTTTGCATGCAGCATGAATCCGTCAATCGCTATCTCGAGTCATGAAATTCATGACAAAATCATGAGGGCTGGCGGGTCTGCAAAGGGAGGGTCCACATCAGCCTGTTCCATGTCAAACTTGTGCACACTGATGATGACAGAAAGGACATCTTTGTCCTGCTTTCTCATGGGAAGCAGAACTACGTGATTACAATGACTCTCTGTTGCAGAAAAGTCTTGGGGGAAGGAGAAAATTGAACTGCTAACTCCTCCCAAGAAGCTCATGGACTATTCTTAACAGTGGACTCAGTAGGTGGGTTAGGGCAACTCTCCAACCACCTAGATCATTTGAGGGAAACTGTATCCCCCTCAGTCTTTTTTGGCCCAACCTCACACGATGATGTAGATCCATGTCATGCAGCCATGTCCTCTCTAACATGTGGCTAAGCTTCAGTAGTCAATAGCTGCATGCAGGGAGAGGACCAATTACTCCATGGTAGAAGATTCCACATCCCATTCCCTAATCTGGCAAAAATTTAGCTGATTCCCAGTCCCCCGCAGGATGAAATGGCAGTCTGGAGACAGAAGGGTGACTCAGCCAGATTACTATCCCTGTACCATAGGGGCTTCAAAGACTCAATCCTGATCACCAGGCAAAAACTTGACAGGCTATTCAGATTTGTAAGAAGACCTTTCTCCAGGGCTAACAGAGTTAGATCTACCCCTTACGGGGAAGGAGAGATGATCAATCCTGTCACTAACAATGGACCCCAGGAACTTAAAGGGTATTGCTCCTACCCATCCCGCTTACTGGGATCATGACTCACTATTAGGTGATAATGAGCTGTGGTGAGTAGAGTATGTCACTCCCATCTGATTGTCTCACAGTGTGTACAAGATAAACAAGTGGGGTGTCCCAGGGGGGATTTCCTGTGACTACACTTACCCACACCATGCTTTGACATGACATAGTAGTTTTTTTCTTGTTCTGAAAGTCTGAAAAGATTTTTAACACAAACAATTGTATGCATAAACAGAATACACAAGGTAAAAGTGGGACTAGGACTACAATATTAAAAACATATTTCATGAGATTAACTGCTATAAAGGAAGCAATGTTCAGCTCAGAACAGAAAATTTTAAAATAAACAAGTCAAAAGACCAGAAAACTAGGGACTATAAAATTAGCAAAAAAAACAGTAGGTTACAATCACAAATATTAGGGAAAAAAATTTAGGAAGGCTATCAGAAGCTAAATTAGAAAGAACTTTAGTTCCATAACAGACCAGGATATATCAATGTAAAATAATGTGGTGTGTGACCCGCTTACCATGTATAAATTTAGAACAATTTATGGTACTGTAAAGGTGCGTGAAAAGATCTGTAAGAAAAAATAAAATGGAAAAAGATGAATCCATAAACTGCAATTAAGCAAGAATAGGGAAACAGAACCCAAATACCTACCCTTTGCTTGCAAAAAAGCACAACCTGATATGTAACACTAACACCCTGTTACGGGGGTAAAAAGATTCCAATAAAATGCCAAGCTGCATACCATGTGCATCAAAAGAAATGCTTAAAAACTGTCAGGAGAGCTTAATTAAATCATGATAAAGGTCAATCAGGGTATATGCTAATATTCACTAACAATACAGCACACCAATGAAATAGCAAGATGCTCACTGACCCAAGAAGTGGTGGCTAAATCTTAATGTAGATGATTCTGGACATTCAAGATGTCAACTAAAGAAAGAATGAGAGCATCAGTGCACATGACCAGTATATGCGGGGTGTCCTGCAGCGGCAATCCAGCATTCTGGAATCTTCTGGTTCACCCTAATGGGTGGACAAAATTTTTGTCTTAAGGTTGGGTTATTTTCCTCCAAGAAAGGAGGGACCCTGTTGCTGCACTCCACACTCTTGTCCCACTACACAATAGCAACATGTATATTACTAACATTATAGTTCCAATTCTTATTGCCAATAATCCACCTTCCTTTCTGTGGCAACTATGTGTAGATATCTCAAATGGAGGTTTGACCAAAATTTTATCATTTAGTGTGAAAGCTGTTTGAAATTCTTCTTTCAAATGCAAGTTCCTCGCATACTTCTTTAGAAAAGAAATTATTCCTGTGCATAAATATCTGCTGGCATCTCAACCTTGGCATGACAATATATTAATAAAAGTGCATAGCCCTGAAAATACTGGTAATTTTGGGAAAGCATAATAATATCTGACCAGGTGAAAATCATAAAATGTTCCCGTCTTTTAACTTCACCCATATCAAAGCTATAAGCTGTCTGATAGCTCTTTGAAAAGGAAATTAAAAAGTGGCACTGTCAATGTGAATACCAAAAATAAACTGTACTAGGTGTGCAACTGCAATTTCTTGAGTTACAAACATTGATTTGTACGGCATGTATTAGATAAGGGTATTTGCTTGACATGAGTTAATAACGAATATACTTCATCAATTTGGTGAAAATACTTAAGTTTTTGTCCCACAAGATGAAATATATGTTATATAAATCCAGTAATTCATGACCTTGTATAAAAAATAAAACAGTATTTTCATGGTTTGGACCCATTTTAGAATGAAGCTAACATGTGGTTCTTTAGTAAAAGGGTAAGGAGTGAAAAGTGTACTGTGTTAAATTAGGGTACAGGGAAGACCAATTCTTGCAACTCACTCATCCCATGGACAAGTACTTGGGAACATTTTTCCTGACCCCTGTACAAGGTATTACCTTTGTTTGGGATCTGAGTCTGAATATTCTGGCTTGGACTTTTCAGGTGTTCGAAGGAGTGATTTACTGGTGTACTCAGTTGGACTATATTCAGGGAAGTTGCTATCCCATGAGACTTTGTCATCTGGAACATGAAATCGTTTTATATTATCCCGCGGGTATGTCTCACATCTTGCCTTCACATGTGGAGCCTTTGCTGTCATGACTGATGACATTCTGTTGCTGGCTTTTAGCTGTGTTATGCAAATCTGACCCACCTTGCCGAGACTTCTTAACATATACTGGATGCTGGGGCAACTATCAAGGGACACCTGAAAGAATACAGTTCTTTGAAGAATAATTTACATGAATATTCTAGAGATAAAACTACAAGCAAATACAGTATCCAGTATCAGATACTTATTTCAGATCAAATTCATGATATAAATATCAATTATAAATCAAGCATAACAAATTTTTCAGCAAAAACAGTAAACAGTTTCCATCTCAAGACTTGCAAAAGATTCAAAATATTGATGAGTTTCATTAATTTAACAACAAATGAGCATAATAATTGGAAAGCAAACACCGACTGTACACAATAAATCACATACAAAAATGCAGTTAAATTACACTGAAATATATTGGACCTTGTACAGTGTTGTTGTTGTTGTTGTTGTTGTAGGGTTTAACGCCATTTTTCAGAACAAGATAGGCTATACATAGCGGCCAGTATTAATGGTGCAGGAAGAACCCTGGAAAACCCCAGGAAGAACCACCAACCCACGAGAATCTACTGGCAGGCTTTCTCACGTACCCACGTTAGCCGAGTCTGAGACTCGAACCCACGCAGACAGAGGTGAGATGGCAGTGATCTGGAATGGTGAGCGCTTTAGACCACTCGGCCACTCGGGGCTCCAACTGTACAGTGTACAACCTTAAATAATGTGATGATGTGATATCTTCTATCAACAAGAATGGCATAAATGGCACGATAAACTTACTGAAATTTCTGTGCAGAAACCACTTCTTCCATTCGTATTTACCTTGACGTTTGACCCCACCCACCCCCAACAAATAAAAATCAATATTTTCCTAAGTGTAAGTCATCCACAATGTTTGGTCCCAGTATGTGAGGTACTAATATTATTCTGTGGAAACTGTTTTTCTTCTTTCAAGTCACGGTAACGTCGATTGTAAATTACTGACAAAAGCAATATAAATAATTCAGCTGGGTTCATTTTTTTCCTTTCAAACACAATAAAACAGCATTATCAATCAACACACTTCTATTCCCTGGATCCCATTCATTCAGTTTGCTGTAACATCAGTTATTTTTGGTACACTTTTTAAAGTCATTTTTTTTTCTGGTGTACATGGAATTATGGGAAAAATATTAATAAATAAATTTTATCAAATTTTCACCTCATTTTGCAGTACACAAATTTGCAAAGAGAAACAAATTCACTATTATACAGAAAAATGTAATTACAAAAAAAATGATTCTGATGAAATGATGATGTAATTAAAAGATTTTAATGATGGAACAATTACAAATAACAGGGTAATTATTATTATTATTATTATCATGTGCATTGCATGCTCAGCCATTTAACCATGTCATCATCAGCAACATGCAGAGCCTGCAGTCCACCAGGGAACTTTGTCAGCAGACAGTTGTTCACAATGTGTGACATGGTCTGAACAGCTCCACAGCAACAGGAAGAGTTAGTGCCTGGCCCCATCGTACAAGGTTGACTGCACAACACCCCTGTCCTGTCCGAAAGCGGTTCAGTGTGGTCCACAGATGACGTGGGAAGTTGAAGCCCGGAGGGTAGACAGATGGCTCAGCTACGAGGGAGTGGTTTACAACAGATGTTGAAGACCACTCAACGCTCCATGCTGAAATAGCTGTCATATCCTCCGGCAACGGACCTAACCAGACTGGGCGTCTCGAAGTCAAGTGGACTGCTGGATGTGAGGTGATGTCCATGTACAGTGGAAGTTTCTCACTGGCACAGACCTTAGCCAACACTTTTGTGGTTGCTTCCTGACGACGCAGATGTGGAGGAGGAATATTGCAGAGTACTGGCTGCCATTGTAAAGGAGTAGGACGTAGTGTTCAAGAGATTATGCGCATTGTTGTGTTGAGCTCAGGGGTCAAACTAGACTTGAATTTTCGGGAGAAGAGACTTCTCCTTTTGGACAGAACAGGGAAAAGTGAGAGCTCAACAGGGAGAAGTGGATGCAAAGCAAGAAACAATATATATATATATATATATATATATATATATATATATATATATATATATATATATATA